>JBAMJV010005368.1:172500-184606 GCA_037951105.1 Echinarachnius parma
ACAATTGTACACAATATTATGGTACATTATTGCAAATTTGATACCTCCCAGAAAATACTTGATTTGTTGTTTAAATTAGAGGACAGAGAGGTCAATAATGAACAGTTTCAGCGCGATTGACAGCTCAGAAAAGCTAAAGACGAAACTTATTATAATTAGGTACCATATTATAAAAGCCTTTTTTAATTCTGCCCCCCCCCCCCCCCCCCCCCCCCCCACCATATCCGATCCCCCGGCATGTTCCACTTGGGGTAGGTAGAAGGATTTTAAATTAACTTTATAATCAGTTCAGTTTGAATATAAAACTTAAATTAATGATAGGAAATATCAAGAATAATATTTGCTATACTTGCAGAAATAAATGTAGAGAATGTTGTCCGATTTGTATAAGTTTAGTTTGTATTGTTTTCCATAGTGATTACCGCCACCGCCGCCTTGCAAATGGAGCATCCCATTTCATCGTGAATCACAACTTGACTCGATCGATCGGAGACGGCTTTTCAAAGCCCATCATTGTTTGTTTTAACAAGAATAAAACTCCACAATTTGAAAATATTTCATTTTTAAGAGGTTTCCAAAGAGTGATCTACAAAAAAATTAAGGTCAAAGAAATGTGAGAGCATATTTTCAAATAATCAAATTCAGTGCAACATCGTAGCTGTAGTCGATTGACTTTGCATGTGACTGGGTGTGACTGAGTTGTGTCCGCTGTGAAGCCGAATGTTGTGACTTGCGTGTGATATTGTTTACGAAGAATCTGGTGTTTGTTTGATTAATAAAACACCACAATTTTAAAATATGGCAATTGACTAAGGTTACAGTCCGTTATTCCGAAGGTTCGTTATTCCGAAGGTTCAGTTATTCCGAAGGTTCGTTATTCCGAAGGTTCGTTATTCCGAAGGTTCGTTATTCCGAAGGTTCGTTGATCCGAAAATAAAATCGGGTTTGTTATTCCGAAGGTTCGTTATTCCGAAGGTTCGTTGATCCGAAAATAAAATCGGGTTCGTTATTCCGAAAATTAAATCGGGCTTGTTATAATACTATAGTTTGTGTTTTGTTTATTTAATTTACAGCCTGCATTAAGCATACCCCTCCCCATTTCCCTCCCTTGGCCAGACCAATCAAACATTTAAGTTTATTTTATCTCTTTATATGAAATTATAGCAATATAACAAACCCAAATTCATTTTCGGATTAACGAACCCGATTTCATTTTAGGAATAGCGAACCTTCGGAATAACGAACCCTCGGAATAACGGACCATCGGAATAACGAACCTTCGGAATAACGAACCCGATTTAATTTTTAGGAATAGCGAACCTTCGGAATAACGAACCTTCGGAATAACGAACCTTCAGAATAATGCAACAAATGTTCGGATTAACGAACCCTATTTCATTTTCGGATTAACGAACACTCAGGTATAGGAAATTTGCGTGTTCGGAATAACGAACCTTCGGAATAACGAACCGCACCCTTTCAGACAACATTGCACAGAATTTTGAGGTCAAATAACGGTGAATTTCTCCTCTTCTACCATCAGATAATTTTTGTTGTATCCCCGATTATGACTGTCTCTATATTGGAAGTGAAATTGTCAATCATACATGTGTATTCGATTGCTGTTATTTTTTTTAATGAAGATAATGAATAAAAAGATTCAAAAATTCAATTGATTCATCTTGCAAAAAACAAAGGGTAATGAAAAGAAAGAGAAATGCTTAGCCTAGCCTTGTACCAAATTATATAATTGTAGTAATTTTACTTATGTTTTTCTTTATTTTTTTCGGGCCAGTAAATTTTGGTTTCGGGCCACCAAAATTGGAAAAATACCAATTTTACTGTATACAGGTATATGGAAAGTATATGGAAAATGAAACAATTACCAATTGAAATCAATGGGTACCCATTTAAACCAATGCCAATTGGTACTCATTGAATTCAATGGGTACCAATTAGAATTTCAATGGGTTGAATTCAATGGGTACCAATTAGAATTTGAACTGGAATTTCGTCAGGGGAAGGACTTAAATGACAATGAAACCCATGTAAACTGTTGCTTCCATTCATGAAGAGATTAAGGTGAATAATCTCTGAAAGTTAGAGCATAATCGGGCAAGAAACAAGAAAACTATGACTCTTTAAAGATGTCTATTTATTTATATGGGGAACTGAAATTGGCAAGCACTCTGATAAGTGTGTGGACTACTCCGCATATATTTTGCACACAAATGTTTCCATTTTTCAGTTTTCTTCATAGTCACACTTTTACAATTCCCAAGCTCATGATATGTTGTGTATAAATGTATTCTACAAAATATTTGATGAATTCAAACAAAAGGGTAAACAAATATTTTGAAAACAATGCAACAACCCTAGCAGAATCTTCTTCAGAGGCAAACTGCCAGTGTTTGAAAGTGTGCCTATAGGCCAATTTTGCAGCATCGCAGCAATTTAATAGTTCTCCATGGGGATCAAACTACATGAACGTATCTCTAGTTCTCTTCTGATATATCCATTCCTTGCTGACACATTCATGTTCTCAATGTTTCATTTACATGTATGCACATTATAAGCTTTTATTTCTATTTGGAATAAAGACTCAATCTGGAGAGTCATCGCACTGATCTTGCTGCACCATAACACTTAGCTTTCCAGAAGGCTTCAGCAAGCAGCTTCTTTAAAGATCTGGAACCATTCTGCTGTTTCAATCTGGATATTCACTTTACTGATCTTGCTGCTTCGTAACACTTAGCTTTCCTAAGGGCTTCAGCAAGCAGCTTCTTTGAAGATCTTGAACCATTCTGCTGCAACCACTCCTTCATGACTTGGTAGGCCATCTCGTCTACTCGCTCTCCTCGGCAAGTGTACCTGATGTTTGAGACAGCTATATCACTGAGTTGCAGATGCCTCCCTAGTGCTCCCAGAGCATCACCTGGTACTAGTTCTGCGATATCCTGGAGGGATGCCATTGTCACATTCTCAGTTGAGTCTGTGAATCAAACAAAGAATTGACATGATTCAAGGTTTAAAGAACGTCCATTGCTTTTTTGTTCAATATGTAAGCCATAATAAGTATGATGTTGTCCCAGGTTTCTTATCAGTGATTTAACAGCTTGTCCCTAGTAAGCCTAACAGAAGATGCTGTGAATAGAAACAAAGAATGGACGTAAATGAGATTTAAACATTTAGTTTTCCAACCTATAAGCCAATAAGTTGAAAGATGTTTTCCCAAATAAGTGATACAGTAGCTTCTCCAGGTCCCAAATTAGCAAATCAACAGCTTGTCCTTTGTAACCTTAACAGAAGATGCTGTGAATAGAAACAAATAATGAAGTAACGTTAATGAAATATATTCTATCAATTTCAAATCCAATTTCAAATCAATATCATATCAATTTCAAATTCCGGAGGAATCCCATTTTCTTTGTTCCTTTTTATTTATATTATGTATTTCTGGTAAGTTTCTCTATATGTTTGAATTAATTTCAAATCCTGTGAAGATGTCACCCAAGTAGATAATTGTTTTCTGGGATAAACTCCACATATCCTGAAAAGCGCTAGGTGCATTATTATTTTCAAACAATGCTGCAATTTGTCATTTAAGGGGTTGCTCGAGCATTCCAAGGAATACATTCCTGCCAATTTTCCATGTTACTACACCTGCGTTGAGACTTGAGAGCAGCAAATGTGGATAATGTGTCGTTATGGGGTAACATTTAATGGGATACGGGGTAGGATTTGAACATACGTGTTTTATGTTTTTTAAAGCGCTTAATCAGGTACACCTAGAGGTAGGGATCCATCATTTTACAAGATTTTTCTAAAAGTGATATCCATGATGTAAAACAATCATAGGGAGTACCTGAATTGATCGTCTATTTTCAGGTTGACCCCCCTCCCTCCCCCCTCGAGTCTTCAGACGAGGTAGGATCTAACCATCCCCTAGTACTAATCTGTTAACAGATTCTGTTATCATTGTTGTTGTAATTTAATTCTTTTTGGCGATTAGTCTATATTGACTATTGTCGCCAGCTACGTTTCTTTCTTTATATTTGCCGTATGTGCCGCTTACAAGACCCCTGTTTTCACACCCGATTGCCGCTCTCGAGATACCCGATTTTCAAAAATTGCCGCTCCATAGACCCCCGGAATGACTTGGCTAGGTAGTTGAGTAGCGCCAAGTCCATTCTTCTAGTCAGCTCCTTGACCACCATTTGAGGGTTTCCATAGGTCTTTGGTAGCTCCAAATTCATGCATTTTGCCCGTATTGTGTAGTTTTAGTCTGATCCTTAAACCCCTTAACTCCCGTTTCAGGTTTTTGTAGCTCCAAAGACCCTATATTTTGTGCTTGTAGTCCCCATTTCAGAGTTCCGTGAGGCACACCCCGTCAAAAAATAATTCGAGTGCCCCCCCCCCCCCCCCCCCGGGCGCTGATCTCTTCCCTGTCACATGATGCCGTCTTACCAGCCTTCAAAGTACGTTTCTAAGGCTTTCGGGGTACGCACCCCTCTGTTCACTCGCATAATACTGTCGAGGATCAGAAAGGCGACATACACCTAGGTCACTCTGGCATAGAAAGGGGGCGTTAGCCTAACATGAGAAACAAAACAAAGGTGCAGCGCAATCGCACCCCTCGCACACGTATATGCTCTCGGCCTTCCAAGTCAGGTTTTGATCAGGAGAGGAGCCACTAGCCTTGAATCAGTTTTTAAGGATAAATGGCAAAAATCGCCCATGCTTTTAATCAATTTGTGTTTTGAACACTATTTTGGTGACAACTATATTTTCACCACAGAAGTAATGATATCCACGTATATTAATTTATTGTGGCTAAAGTTAATGTACTCTATTGAGCTAATTTACACACACACACAAAATATCAAAACACCATTATACAGACGTTTCCTTGTTTTAAAGGGTACCACCACCCACAAATAATATTCTTATAAATGAAAGGTAACATCTTAAAGTACCTGAGCGAAGGTTTAAACATGCTTCTAACCTAAATAATTTTGGCATCATTGCAAAGGAAATGTTACATTCTTCCTAATAATTCATATATATTTGTCAAAAATTGTCACAGAATTGATTAATCTGCTATCAAAAGTGATGAAATTTTGACCCGTTTTTCGCCCTTGGTCAGCCCGCTGTGTGCGGGTACGATTAATGACGTAACATGTGTGAAGAGCGCATGAGAGCACTCCCAAGCCCGTCGGCTTTGTGTATACTGTAGGTGTATGTGTATACCACCCGAACGCTAAGTATTCTCATCACAATGTCTGATCTTGAGGAGGAACTACTACTAAATGTAGACATCAAAGTTGATGTAAACAGCTCCACAAAATATATTGTCATTGGTATAGTGATAGTGATGATGATGATGATTATTATTATTATGATTATGATGATGATGATGGGGATGTAGGAGAGATAGAAGGAAGAGGCCGAGTCGGAAATACCATGAATTCATTCTTCAGTATAAAGTCACTAAAAAGACTTGTACTACTAGTACTATTTACTTGCGAATATTAATTACATATACACCGTTATTTGAACTGCATGACATCATAACATGCAAAGGTATGCTCAAGATTCACCGTCATGTCTATATATATACTCCGCAAAAAAAGATACTGGACAGTTGTACAAATTGAAATATTTCATATTATTGTACGATAAAGTGTACATGATCAAATATCAAATTAAAGGGAATTTATTCCTCTACAGGCGGAATAGAAATTAAAGGTGTAATCGTTCATGCATGAAATGCCATGGTCAATTAACACTAGCAAGGTCTGTTTTCAAAAATAGCAAAACAATGGAGGACCACACCATTCGACTGAAATGATAGTAAGCGTTTCACTTAAAACAAGATGAGCGGGGCAAGTAAATTATGACATTATTCAACTTTATTGTTATGAACAAACTCTGGAAATACAAATTTGTCAATAAAACAGGGCCAGGTTATCATTATCATACTGGTCTGTATTACAGTCATGAAGCTTGTCAATTTAATGTGTCCCCTGCAATTTTAACCATAGTTACCTAGAGAAATGTCATGTAAAAGACTGCCCAAATGTTTGACCAAGGGTGACTTGAGGTTTTCTTTTGACTTTGCCCCATATTCGGGTGTCATGCGCATTCCATGATAACATATTCATGGCAAATGTCATATCAGTTTAAAGTGGGGAATACGAGCCTTCCAATTATACCAAACTCATGAACGGTAATAAAATAACATGAGAGATATGAACGCTTAAACTTGAATTGCGGAACTTCTTGTGAGGGTTTTAATACACAGTTGTATACGCCTCGCTCTACGCTCTAGGCGGAGGACTCGCACGTGTGATGTCATTATTCCGTACTCGGTAATTCCCGTTTCAAGCCATATAGAAGTTCTGAGAAGGGTCTTGGAAACACGCTTCTTATCGCGTTTCATTGATATTTCAAGACTTAAAGGGTGACTAAATTAAAAATAAAAAACGCTTTGGTTGATCTATGATATTGAATACATCACATATCTGTTGACTATTTGATGTACATTTTTGTCATATTTTTTATATTAATTTTTCTATTTATTTTTTCTACCTGCTCAGCTTCACCCCTGAAAAACCCTGCCAGAAGATATTGTCTTGACTTCTCTGACCTCACAATACCATTCCATCAGTCAGCTACATGAATAAACGACATTGGTATGTCAACTGACCACCAGTTTTAAGCTGTTTACAATAGTATTGTAAGCTTTATACAATGCCCACTCACCATGAAAAGAAGGTTTCAATGAAATACGGTACTCAGTGGGTGAGAACATATCTTTTGTAAATGTTTATCTAGCTGATCGGTGGTTGAATGGTATTGTGATGTCAGAGAAGTCAATTGTGTAGGGTTTTTTTAGGGGTGGATCTTAGCAGGTAGAATAAAAATAATAGAAAAAATAATATTAAAAATATGACAGAAATGTACATGAAATAGTCAACAGATATGTGATGTATTCATTATCATAGATCAACCAAAGCGTTTTTATTTTTTAATTTAGTCACCCTTTAAGAGCAGATGATCAAGTATAATTTGTCTATTTGGTGATATTTTTTCGCTCAGCTACTTTAAAGGGGTAGTTTAGTTTTGGTAGAGAGGGCGCTGCACATCACAATTTTTTTGTGAGGTAATGAAAAACTGAGTGTCGAATTTGCGAGAACCTGCAATTTTAATGGCAGAATAAACTTTATTTGGTCAAAATCGGCCCAGAAACGGCTGAAATATCAATAAATATATCTGACCCTATAATTATTTGGGGCCCAAATAATTAGCTGAAATTTTCAAAAAAATAAAAAAATGCTAGCACTTTTTCAAAATTTTTCAAAAAGCATTTTTTTAAATAGTTGTTGATGATCTCTCTATTTAATCATTATTTCAATAAAACATCACATGCATAATTTTGTATGAAAAAGGGTTGAAACCAATGCCTTTTTAGAAAGCGCCCTCTTGAGTTTAAATGGCTCTTTTTTAATGATAACGGGCTTTTTACTTAGTCGTTTGTAATTTTAAATACCTTTCGAGCATGGTGGAGTTAAAAATATAAGTTTTATAATGTTACTGTCCATGTTTGGTTACTAAAGTTGTGCCTTACCAAAACTAAACTACCCCTTTAAGTA
Source organism: Echinarachnius parma (assembly GCA_037951105.1). Taxonomy (NCBI): domain Eukaryota; kingdom Metazoa; phylum Echinodermata; class Echinoidea; order Clypeasteroida; family Echinarachniidae; genus Echinarachnius; species Echinarachnius parma. Next base: position 180,156 of record JBAMJV010005368.1, read on the forward strand.
GTCCATTCCATCAACAAGTTCAGAAAAATATTTTTCCAGAAAAAAAAAAATCTTTGGAAAACGCATCACCATTTTAAAGCATGTGATTATGGGTCTGCATGTATGGAGACTACCTTTGTCCAGAGCGAACGAATCGTCTGGGATTCTATTGTCTTCAAACATACGCGTGAATAGAACCCGGATAGAATGGGCGCACTCGCAAATGTTTGGTGCGTACGGAACCATGAAATAATAGTGGTTCCGTAAGTGGTGGTAATTAATTGCATTGTTTAAGAATTACACAACCCTTTGCAAAATGTTGGGTATCTATTTGATATCACAAAAGTGACAAAACGGTACCAAAACATATAATTATGTGTTGTTCTTTGCCTGGTGGTCCCCTTTAATAGAGACTAGCACACAACAGCTGATAATTGTAAATCAAACTGCTCTGAGGTATTTGATATTGCCCGCACAGCGGGGAGTTGTTGCATAATCCAAAAAAAAAAACAAAAAAACTGAAGTCCACAATGGGGGAAGTCAGTAGCAATGAAGGAAATATGTAATGATATACCAATATCATTGTAAGGTTCCTCTAAATGATATGTGATATTTTCATAGAAAAATAATAATGTCTACCTAGTGAAAATGGTAAATATTTATTTAAACCATGATCGGTCATACAAAGATAAAACAAATTTGGCAAAGTTAATGGCTAAATTTAACTTGCATTACATGTATCATGGACTCATGGTATTAATTGTGATACTACCCTGAGCATGATGTGTCAAGAGTAGTTGAACATCCTTCCAATTTCAAGTTCCTCGGTTTAAAAAAAACGAACTATGCCCAACTCTTTTCTCCTTCAGCAAGCCATTTTCCACTTTAAGAAAAAAAATATATCCAATGACTATCTAATGACCATGGAATAATAACATTGTGCATGATCATATAATGTAGATATCATATGATAAATCATCATATTTGGTGATATATACATATTAGGTTTCTATAAAAGCGCTGTATCATCATTATTACCCTTGGTCATCAGGTACAGTTTAAACTCAGTTATCTTGTGCACCTTCTCAACTCCCTGGGGAGCATACTAGCCTGAGCTGCTCAGGGTGCTACAGGCTATTTAACCACCGACCAAGTAACCATTTATTATCCTTGGTAGATGTAAAGATCAAAATAATTATCATCCTGGACTCACCTGTAGTTATGGTATTCACTCCACTAGCTGTATTGCCAGATGCTGTAGTAGGTGGAGGATCTTTATTTTTCTTGGATGGTTTATTTTCTGCACAAAAATCAAAGATGATGTAAATTTAGTAAAATGGCATGGTTGCTTTTGGTTATAAATTCCTATAATGTATTTTTTTGAATATTATTCAGCATTTACAATACATTTCTATCCAATTCATGTTAAAGATATTATTCATTGTATAAATTATCAAGTATACATGTGCTCAAAGTCTCAGAATAATATACATGTATTAAAAAGCAAAAATGGAAATATTTGACACTTTAACCAAATTTGGCATACAAAAATGTGACGTTTCTGTGATAAACAGAAAATATTATAGTATGCGGTTTTGAAACTATAGTAGTTATGCATGTACATTTCACGAATCTCAACTAAAGGTGTCCATTATTCCAAATCCAACTTAGAATTTAAGTCCATTAAAAATCTATGTGAACATCCCCTGGACTATTACTATCAACAATCATCTACCCAAGCTGCTCTTCTGGATGTGGGCCAGTCCTTCCTTGTACTGCATGGTCCCTCCAGTCCCTGATTATTATTTCTGGTTCTGCAGGCTTGCATGCCTGTAGTCTATCAGGTTATGTAAAGCAGCAATTTTTTTTGCTATAATCTTGGAAACAGTTTTTAATTTGGTCTAAATACATTACTGATGAGAAAAAGTGATGTTTCCATTTTTTATTTTTGGTCCCAGGGTGCATTTTGGCGATTTTAAAGATAATTAGCTAATTTGCATATTTGTGAAATAAGGTCAGGGGTCATTTTCTATCTAGGAATAGTACAATATTGATAAAAACTAGTATTCGAGGGTATTTTGAGGCAAGGATTCCATTTCCGGTGCTCGTTTGTAAGTGCTGTATGGGAAACACTCTGATATCAAAGATGGCTTCCCCTAATTTGCATATTTATGAATATTATTGATTTTCAGTGGCTACAGCCTCTAATAAGCAATAATTCCGGATTAGTATTTGTCAGTTATGTTCTAAGTATGTATTTAAGACATCAAAGATGAGTTAACATCATGGCAACCTCTAGCAATGCATATTATTTGCATAAATATGTATTTTACCTAATTTGCATATTCCCCCAAATCGGGTATATTGGGAACCCGGCAAGTAAAAAAGACAAGTAATACCACTTTTCCAAGGTTTTAGGGGGCAACAAATACATTCATGATACTTATTTACCTGTATCACCTCGGCAACCCACATAAATTCAAGATGGCCGCGATTGTCATTTTAAAGTAAATAATGCTATTTGCTACTTAAACTGCATTTAATTGATAAAAGTATGATTTGCTTACTGTAAGCAAACAACTACATTGTGATTCAAATATTCTAGTTGCTCATTCCAATAATTAAAAGTCAAAACATTATAATATCAATCTAATATAACCGAAATAATATAGTCGTGTATGATAACATGTGTAATTTAGGGAGAAGTCATCTTGGATTTGAGATGGATGCCATGGTGTTACGGGTAAATAAGTATCAAAAATGGATCTGCTGCCCCCCAAAACCTTGGAAAAGTGGTATTACTTGTCTTTTTTACTTGCCGGGTTCCCAATATACTCGATTTTGGGGAATATGCAAATTACGTAAAATACATAATTATGCAAATAATATGCATTGCTAGAGGTTGCCACGATGGCAACTCATCTCTGATATCTTAAATGCATACTTAGAACATAACTGACAAATCATAATCCGGAATGATTGCTTATTAGGGGCTGTAGCCACTGAAAGTCAATAATATTCATAAATATGCAAATTAGGGGCAGCCATCTTTGATTTCAGAGTGTTTCCCATACAGCACTTACAAACGAGCACCGGAAATGGAATCCTTGCCCCAAAATACCCTAGAATACTAGTTTTTATCAATATTGTACTATTCCTAGATAGAAAATGACCCCTGACCTTATTTCACAAATATGCAAATTAGCTAATTATCTTTAAAATCGCCAAAATGCACCCTGGGACCAAAAATAAAAAATGGAAACATCACTTTTTCTCATCAGTAATGTATTAAGACCAAATTAGAAAATGTTTCCAAGATTATAGCAAAAAATTTCACAACATTTATTTACACTTCATTAGGGGATATACTACTGAAAAAGCTGCCTGACGGTGCATGTTTATACACTATACTAATATATAATTACCTACCTGGGTTGTTGGTCTCAAAGAAGGCCAGTCCTTTCTGGTACTGGTTCTTCCAGGGTGAGACTGTATATGTAACGGATAGACTTTCTAGATTGATGGGGCATTATAAACGCTACACATCTTGAAATGGTCCTTTCTGGTACTGGTCCATCCAATCCTTGAAGAATATTTCTGTTTCTGCAGGCTTGCATGCCTCAAGAAGCTGCCTGATGGCGCAATGTAATTGCTAGACTAATATTATCTACCTGGGTTGTTCTTCTTGTAGTGGGCCAGTCCTGCTTTGTACTGGTCTTTCCAGCCCTTGAAGACTAGTTTTGGTTGTGCAGGCTTGCATGCCTCCCGAAGCTGCCCATCCTTGAAGGAAGGCATCAGCAGAGAAGCCAGGGCGCCATTCCTTTTGAACCTTTTCCTCAGCTTCTTCAGCTTTCTCTTGGTCTCTACGTGCATCACGAGGCAGATTTCATTCCCTTTTTGTTCAAGATAGCAAAAATAGAAAAGGATATCAATACACAGAAGCACAGAACACAGTCCCCTTTGAGTTTTTCGCAGTTTATCCAGCTCGCTTTTCGTCTCTACATTGAAAAAAAAAATAGTGAACAAATAGCAAAAATTGGCTATTTGTTCACTTTTTTGAGAAAATAGTTTTTAAAAATACTCTTTTATTGGAAAATAGCCAAGAAATAGCCCAAAAATATATTTTCATTGCGTTCAAAATAAACAGGGCATGCATTATAAGTACAAATTCACCATCCCCCATATTATTGATTGAAGATGGCCAAAATAGAAAAAAAAATACAGAATTTCAGTAAAGCAACACAAAGTATTCAGTAGCCGGTTCTCTACTTAATTTATCAACTTAGGCTGGACTAAGTTCATAACCTTGGACTAACTAAATATACACACTTTAGTCCACACCTAGGGTTAGACTAGTTCAGACTAGTTAACTTCGGACTAAGTGTAAATTGAACATTTTAGTATTTGAGGTTAGCAACTATTGGGATGTCATACCCATACAACGTGAATGCTTTTTTGCTGATTTAGTTGCC
>JBAMJV010005369.1:0-75988 GCA_037951105.1 Echinarachnius parma
TGATAGACTGCATTTGTTACCCTGGTGTCACTTCATATTCCTAGAGGAGGCACATGATCGTTCTGGAGGCTAACAAGGACACCCTATATCGTGGGGTCTCAAGTACATTTTCAGGAATTTACACCTTAAAAAAAACCCTCTACAACAGGTACACAACTGCCTGTAACAATTACCTTCATTTTTGCATTTGAAGTACTTATACACTCACAAAAAACCCATTTTTAAAGAGAGATTTCAAGTACACAAACAAAATAGATCTTGTAGCCAGCCGCTTATGAAAACATATCCCAAACTTCACATTTCCTGAACATCGTCATGAAAAAAGACCGTTCTCTTAGTCATTTCCGCGAACATGAGAAGTTCGAGAACACATGCAAAAAAAGGCACCCCTTATCGCGAAACTGTGTACGATCATGTAGATCCACGCCCAATGTGTTATGATACCACCGGGATTTCTTGATGAAAATCTTACACTTAGTGGGACTTCAAGATCATTCTCTGCTCAATAAAGAGGAGGAATTTATTGTATGGCAGACGTTTTTAGTTATGAAATTATGAGCAGTTGTTTACAGGGGAATTACTTTTTGTGTTCGGTAAATAAACTTATAGTCACGAGGGACTGGCTTTCTTGATAAGTATCTTACACACATTGGCCGGTATTCTATCAAATTGTTTAACTTAAGCTAGACTCAAAGGATATAAATTACCAGATAACCAGTATAAACCATTCCACACATTTGTACAATAAGACATTTAAACTAGCACTTTGATTGTTGTAATACACCACCAAAGATAAGCTAATTGTTTCTCCACATGCTTAGGTCCATTGCAATAGTTTAACAAGTCACAAGTAATAATTGTGCTTTTAAAACCTCAGAATATTGCTGATAACTAGTTATCCTGTCATTGCAATGTTAATCGACGCTTTGCCTGAATGTCCTATAAGCAGAGGAATTTGCATAATGATGAAGAGAAACAATTAGCATATCCCAGAATTGGCGCATGGCAACCATCAATGGGCTAGTCACATTGTGTGTAACGGTTTCACTGGTCTTTTAAATCTGGCTTAAGTTGATAGATTTTGTAGAATACCGCCCATTGGCTTTAGATCTTGGGTCTGCAAGATCATTCACTGCTCAATGAAGAGGTGGTGATTGGTGAATGGCAGACGTGTAGACATGCCTGTCTTTCTCTTGAACGTCAAGATATGTGTTGTCTTCATCGGGAATCTCGTAATTGTGGGCTTTCAGGGGAACCATCGATCGGACGTCGTCCGGCGCTGCCTTCCGTCGTACCAGAGCCACGGCCCATTAGCTCTCCTCTTGCCGGTACCTGCGGAGCGCCGACGAGATATTCATGGGATATACTTGGATAATGGTCGTCAGGTTCGCCTTGCCCACTCTTCCCGCGAGCACAGTCATACGTATGGCTTCCTGGAGGAATAGGAGTTTGGTTCATTTCATCTGGACCGAATGCAGGATTGTTTCGCAGATAAGGATAATTCGTAGCATCCCTCTCGAAGACTACCGGCCCAGACCTGCCCAAAGCAGAACAGTCATATTCATATATTTTAGACAATATGTATGATAATAAGACACCGTGCATATACAAACAGTGTTCTATACGCAAATATTCAGTAGTTAATAAGGTTTTTATATAAGATATTTGTCTTCTATTATGATATATCTTTCTTATTTAAAAGGGGATTTCTTCCTGAAGATTGAATGCGTTACATACATGATGGAATCTAAATAAGATGGTAAGTTTCAATTGGTAACCCTCAGAGCACCGAGTGCAAAGTTCAACTGCAAGAGTTCACGTGATAGAATTCTTTTGGACCCATTCATCTACAATTAAAGCAACAGTTCTGATTCCATGAGAGCAGACCATAGAACTCATATAGCGTTAACAACTACCTCTTTGTCCGGCGGTGTCACTTAATATTTAAAGGTGCAAGATAGAATCGTTTTTAAGTTAAAAACGACCCCCTTTGGGCGGCGTTTCGAATATAATTATTTTAACCAAATTATACCCGGGACAAATTGGCATACCATTTCATGTACACATTTACCAAAATAACGCTTTTACTGAAGAACTGTAAGAGTACACAATAAAATGTAATATGCGGCCGAAATATGTACCCTTTTTGTCTAAATGTATCCCTAATTCGCAGTTCTGCGATTTTTGTTTTGTTCCTCGAACACATGCGAAAACGACTCTTGATTGTGTTTGGTGTTGTTTTTAGTGTACAGTTATTAACTGACCTCTTGTAAACGCATACGACGACCACAATCACCAGGATAAGAAGAATCAGGCTTGCCACAGATGCCGCAATTGGGATCACCGCCGATGCCGATTTGCCTACCAAAGTGAATCATTAAAGATGTTTCACATTGTCAATTAAAATGAACACAACTCAAAATTCAAACAAAATATATTATCTTAATGGTATTCCTGTTTCACAGACACGATTGTTCGAATATAGGATAAGATAAACTATTGAATTCATCTCCTCTGTATGAACTTACTTTCGAAAATTATAAACACTGAACTGAACAATAGCTAACAAATATTTAGTTTCTTCATCGTTATGTATAAGTAATACACATGGAGCTTGAAGATGATAATTTTAATTTTACCCATAAGCACTTGACAACGAACACCTGCATCATCTCGATGATCGCAGTTATGACGCCCTATACCACTGTGTACACAATCAAAGATGACTGACTCGGTCCCGGTACAACCAACATCATCCAGTAGAATGTCTCCGGTGCCCTGGCCAAATGCTGCGCTACCCAGTGGAGCCTCGGCAGCTGGGAAACCAAGACTTCTGCAGACAACATTCGCATCCTGGATGTCCCAATCATCATGACAGACAGTCCCCCAGGCTCCGTTGAAATAAACCTCTACTCGGCCCTCATTGATACTATTTCCATCTTGAAGGCGAACTGTATAATGAAATAAATACCAAACAGTTGAACAAAATAAAGCCAAGTTTTTTCCAGTTAAATATGCATTCGAATCCCGGTGAAGCCTATTTTTCATTGCTCATTTTCAATCAAGAAATATAGACCATAAATTAACTATAATATAAGATACAGACAGAAAAAAATATGATATCTTAAAACACATTGTGAAATATTATCATTCTCATAATTCGTTTAGCTATGAGAAAAAAAAAAATAGATCAGCTTTCAATCCGGTCTCCATGGTCACTGGAGCTCTTATACTAATATAAAGGCACATAATGATATACGTTGTTTTGGTTTGGTTTTCCCTTTCATTCCTACCTGTATGATCACATCTGACACTTGCGTCATCATCATGCCCACAGTTATGGATTTCAAGACCCCCTTTGACGCAATCAAAGATGGTCGACTCTGTGCCGATACAATGAACATCATCAAATAGAATGTCTCCCGTGCCTTGGCCAAATGCTGCGCCACTCAATGCAGCCTCGGCATCTGGGAACCCAAGACTTCTGCAGACAACGTTCGCATCCCGGATGTCCCAGTTATCATGACAGGCAGTTCCCCAGGCTCCGCTGGAATAGACCTCTACTCGGCCCTCATTGATACTACCCCCATCTTGAAGGCGAACTGTGTAATGATATAAATAGCAAATTATTACTAAGTTATCACACAGTACCCATGCAGTGGAAACAAAAGATATCAACAGTTTAAATTGTATTAACCATTTATCAGTTTGTGCACATGTCAACAAAGTAACTAGATCCCTTTAAAGGATCACGCCGGAGGCCTGTCCGGAGTGTACACGGTGAAGAAGGAAACAACACAGAATAATAAGGATGATCCTGAAGCGTTGATCCATTTTAGACCGTGTTGTGATCCTTGGATCCGATGTGCGAACGCAAACATGGTGTCGAGATGGAACACAAGGGATGTCGGTCCGCGTTGATCTGTGTTCGATCCTTGAATGTGTGAAAGGGGCTTTACACGAACTCCTATGGTTGGTATTGATTGGGAAATTGAAAATGAATACCGTCCATAAACTATGAACATAATGCGTGTTTTAAATATCTTTCTACATATTTACCTGAATGTAAACATTTTACACTTGCATCATCGTTATGGCTGCAGCTATGGACACCAAGAGCCCCGTTGGCACAATCAAAGATGTCCGACTCTGTCCCAGTACAGCCAACAGCATCCAGTAGAATGTCTCCGGTACCTTGACCAAACGCTGCACTACCAAGTGGAGCCTCGGCAGATGGGAAACCAAGACTTCTGCAGACAACGGTCGCATCCTGCATATCCCAATCATTATCACAGACGGTTCCCCAGGCTCCGTTGTAATAAACTTCAACTCGACCTTCATTGATACTATTCCCACCTTGAAGGCGAACTGTGTAATGGTTTAAATGTGAAATTATTAAAACCAATTAAATTTCAGTTGAGGTGTCGCGTTCTTATCCGCTTATAAGTGGCGTGTGTTTGATCGACAGATAAGGTAATTTCTAGAAAAAAAACGACAACATTCTCAAGGGTGCGCCGGAACCTTTATACCAAAGCATTCTGGTTGGCCCTATTATTGTACGCTTGTCGTTGCTACGAGGGTGAAGGCGTGTGCCCCTTAAAAAATGGAAAAAATAATCGTATACATAAGGGGAATATGCTAAAAGAAACACAAAAAGTAACATAAGCTGACGTACCCACCCCCCCCCCCCCACCCACCCACCCATAGGCGTACCCAAGGGGGGAGGGGGTTCAAACCCCCCCCCCCCCCTTTGACCACAACATTGCTGTTTTGGGGGGGGGGGGTTTGAAACCCCCCCCCCCTTTAACATTTTAACCGGTCTCGAGACTACTTTCAAGCGGTCTCGACCGTCTAAAACCTGGTCTCGACCGACTAAAACCTGGTCTCGAGCAACTTAAACCCGGTCTCTGCCACAAAGATCTCCGGTCTCAGGCGCGAAAATGTTGAAAGTACTTGGTCTCGGCTTCGAAAACTAATTTTTTTTTCGAACCCCCCCAGTGAGAGGGGTTTTTAATTTTGAAAGTACTTGGTCTCGGTGTCGAACATTTTGAAAGTACTTAGTCTCGGCTTCGATAAATTTGTTTACGACCCCCCCCCCCCCCCCCCCCCCCCCACGAAGATCGCCGGTCTCAGGCGCGAAAATGTTGAAAGTACTTGGTCTCGGCTTCGAAAACTAATTTTTTTTTCGAACCCCCCAGTGAGAGGGGTTTTTAATTTTGAAAGTACTTGGTCTCGGTCTCGAACATTTTGAAAGTACTTAGTCTCGGCTTCGATACATTTTTGTACGACCCCCCCCCCCCTCCCTACTGAGAGGGGTTTTCAATTTTGAATGTACTTTGTCTCGGTCTCGACAATTTTGAAAATACTTGGCTTCGAAAAAAAAAATTACGAACCCCACCCCCCACTGAGAGGGGTTTTCAATTTTTTAAGTACTTGGTCTCGGTCTCGATTTTTTTTTATGTACTTGGTCTCGGTCTCGAACAACTTGAAAGTACTTGGTCTCGGCTTCGAACATTTTGAAGGTACTTGGAATTTATTACAAAATAACCCCCCCTTTAAAAAATCCAGGGTTCGCCACTGCACCCACCTACCCAAATCAGCGCGACCACGCTGCGCCACATTTTTAAAGGGATAGTTGAGTTCTGGTAAGGAGAGTACAGTTTTAGTGAAACTGAATGTTAGTAACCAAAACCTGCATCATTACATTACAAACTAATAGTTATAACTAGAAAGGAACACAAAATTACAAAAAAAAGATCATGTTATCATTCAAAAAGAGCCGTTAAAACGTAAGAGGGCGCTCTCTAAACACTCATCGGTTTCAACCATTTTGAATAAAATATTGTGCATGTGATGCTTTGTTGAAATAGTGATTAGATAGAGAAATAACCAACAACTATTTAAATACCTATTTTGTAACTTTTTTGAAAAGAGGAAGCATTTTTTTGAATTTTTAACGGCTGGTTCAAAATTCTCTAATAAACCCGGGGCCTCGGGTTTATTACAAATTGTTATATTTATGGATATTTCAGCCGTTTCTGAACCGATTTTGATCAAACAAAGATGATTTTATTGTTTAAATATTATGCTCTTTCAAATTTTACACTCAGTTTTTCATTACCTCACAAACCAATTAAGTAGTCTAGCGCCCTCTCTACCAAAACTCAACTTTCCCTTTAACTAGTAATCAGAAAACTGCTGCTTTTGCTTTTGAATCAGTTTGTTTAAACCATGAATAGCTTTTTCTGCTTGTGAGATATTTTTAGAATTTGTAAAAGGGACATGAATTTAGATATCATACAGTACAGGTGACCTAATTATGGTATTTATAACTCATTTCAACGATGCCTCTATACAATCATCAGATTACATTTAGTAAAGTAATTTAGCCTTTGATCCGGTTATGGGATATTTTGTAGTATGATACAGGTAACAGACATTTAGGCCATATAATGTACTATGTAATAAGTTTTTTTCCCTTCCATATTCACCTGAGCTTAAGCATCTGACATTTGCATCATTCTCATGCCCACAGTTATGAACACCAGGACCCCCGTGTATGCAATCAAAGATGGCTGACTCGGTTCCAGTACAACGAACACCATCCAGCAGAATGTCTCCGGTGCCCTGGCCAAATGCTGCGCTACTTAGTACAGCCTCGGCAGCTGGGAAACCAAGACTTCTGCAGACAACGTTCGCATTCTGGATATCCCACTCATCATCACAAACAGTTCCCCATGCTCCGTTGTAATAAACCTCTACTCGACCCTCATTGGTACTGTCCCCATCTTGAAGGCGAACTGTGTAATGTTTTAAATAGCAAATTATGAAAAGAAGGTTTTGCGAGGTAAGATTTTGTGTCCCTATCCGCAAATAATGTATGTGTTTCCTCGACAATACGATCAGTCCACCCCTCTGTCTGATGAGGTAATTGGCCAAATAAATTACCCTTACAATTGTCAAAGGGCGTCAGAACTCCTTGCCTAAACTAGCTGTTCGCCTACATCAATCAACACATGGCTCATTTTGAGTTTCAACAAGAGTTGGTTTGAATCAGGGGCAGTCACTTTTGAGAATATGCAAACAAAAGGTTTTAACAGTAGGAGGATTCAAAGTACTTGTATATTAGTTAAATATCTATCACACTTTCTCCTGATATACATGCCATGTTATACTACTTAGAATCATCCGTGTTATTTCCGACTTAATCGTGTGAACGGTGTATAATTATATGCCACCGAAGTGATCCTCAGTACACCGGCATGGTCAACTTCCGGAGTCTCGGTTTAGCCACCACATGCCCCCCCCCCCCTCCCCCATCTCTACGCCACGGACACACGCCCACAGCACACATTATTTACCATCACCCCCGCTGTGTGGGTGTGTGTACATGCACAGTATGCCTAAAAGTGCATCGTAGTGTATGACAACTTATGTCTCTGTACATAAAGCGAAAGACAGCTGCGGACACTGTATCCGGCGGTTAGTGTACGCTCACACCGGTGTGCCAAGAACCACGCTGAAGGCCTGTCCGGTGTGTTGGCAGGACACAACACGGAATAACAAGGATGATCCTGGAGAGCCGATATTAGTCCGTGTTGCGATCTTTGGATCCGATATGTGAACGAAAATTCTGTGTTGCTACGGAACATCACGGATGTCGGTCCGTCTTGATCTGTGTTGGATCCTTGAATGATATGTTAAAGGGGCTCTGCAGGAACTCCAGTATTGGTTGGATTGGGAAATTGAAAATGAACAAGGTCCATTAAATGAAATATATTACAGTTTTTTAATTATCTTTATATATATTTTATTTACCTGAATGTAAACATCTAACACCTGCATCTTGTTGATGAGCGCAGTTATGGACACCAATACCCCCGTTGGCACAATCAAAGATGTTTGACTCTGTCCCGGTACAACGAACATCATCAAGCAGAATACCTTCGGTGCCCTCGCCAAATGTTGCGCCACCTGGTGCGGTCATGGCAGATGGGAAACCAAGACTTCTGCAGACAAGGTTCGCATCCGTGATATCCCAATCGTCGTCACAGACAGTTCCCCAGACTCCGTTGTAATAAACCTCTACTCGACCTTCATTGATATTACTCCCACCTTGCAGGCGAACTGTGTAATGGTTTAGATATGAAATTATAAAAAGAACAATAAAGTAAGGTTGTGCCAGTCGAGATGTCGCGTTCTTGTCTGCGTATAATGTTTATGTATTCACTCGACTGATAATGTAATTGCCCGAATACTGGACCAATCTAGACATGTATGCATATAACATTTTAAACTTAAATTCAGCAACTAAGCTACTTTAAAGTTTTCACAAGTGGGTTAGAAACATGTGCGGTCACTCGTGAAAATATGCGACCAAACGAGGACAGACCCAGGAAGAGATATCCTACACATTAATGTGACAATCACATACGTATAACATTTGATGTATAATTCACTTTTACCAAAGGGCTATTTTCAAAGCATATAATCATTATTGTTAACCACACAGTGGTTAGATACATAACTTTAGGAAGACCTAATTTTATTCATCAAAGCTTCTGCCAGTTTTCAGGAGCTCTTATATATTTGATCTGGGGAAACCCAAAATGGATAAGGCAAGTATACTTTTATTTAATTTCCTTTTTTTATAAATTTACCTGAATGTAAACATCTGACACCTCCATCTCGTTCATGATCACATACATCTCTTGATATAATTGCGAGAGCACAAAGAAAGATGGAAATTTCTGTCCCAGCACAACCAAGATAATCCATGTTACTGTATCCAGTGCCTTGGCCAAATGCTGCTTTTCCTACAACAAACTCGGCAGCTGGGAAACCAATACTTTTGCAGAAAACTTCCGCATCTTTAAGATCCCAGGTACCATCACAGATAGTTCCCCAGTCTCCGTTTAACGAGTGTTCTACTCGACCCTCATTGATACTCCACCCGTCTTGAAGGCGAACTGTGTAATGGTATACAAATAAGGCAATGTTTTGCATGGTGATGCATTATGATTTGTTCTTGTCCATGCTCATAGTCTTCATGGCATGCACTATAACACAATCCACACCATCCTGCTGTTGGATGAAATAATTTCCAGAATAACCTAGTCACCTTCCAAAATCTCAATGGGCTTAAAGTCATACCTGTAAAGTGTCCAAATCCACGAAAATTACTTGGAGCTTCCTCGTTTCTCTTCTACCGTGTTGTTTAGCTTATGGTAAGAGAAGAATAAAATAGGGTTTGAATTTTTCAAATGTCCCTTTAGTATGAAGATAATTATCATTGAAAATCATTATTTCTAAAGCGTTAATCAACGCAATTGAAAAAAAAAAGTACAATGTCTTAGCTGAGAACGTCCGCATGCAGCACCCGTGAGAACATTCTGGAGATTGAACTTTGAGCCGAGCGAGTTCAAATTCCATGAATTATGTACTACGTGTGTAAAAATACACTGGTGCGAATATCTCAAACGGATCATTCATTACTGTGACAAAAGTATGGCAGACCATCAGTATTCGGTGATTAAATATGAACTCAATATTCGTTTTTTTCATTAGGTAAACAGTGTTCGTTTTCTTTCAAACTTTCACAAATCTTTCAATTGTATTTTACAATGATATTGATATAGGATTGAAGTCTCAAATGTCATTTTGTGCAATATCTGACACTTTACAGGCATCACTTTAAGTCCTCGTATTCTCAAAGGATCTCAACAGAAATGTTAACCCATATAGCAAGGTTCTGGGTGCCCATCTGGGTTTTTGTTTGGGCTGACTGTGGACCATACAGGCCACATGACAACTCAGATGTATTCCAGATGGGCAATCTCATAGAGTACCCACCAGCACCAACACACATGGCCCCATGTAAATTCCAAATGGGTTCTTGGGGGTGAAAATCGCGCGTCAATTCGTTGGACGGGCCCAGATGGACATATATGGGCCCATATGAATCCCGCATTTGTTACAAGCACAATTGTATTTCAATGCCCGTATGTATATAAAACCTCCCAACGAATACCAGATGGGCTTTCCCACCCAGAACCCACATGTCACTCGTATGGGGCGATGTGTGTTGGTACTGGTTTTATCTGGTTTGAACTGGGCTGGTATATGGGCCCCATTTGGGCAGCCCATATGGGTCCCATCTGGGTCAATTTGGGGCCCACTTGGTCAGATGGACCCCGTGTGGGCCCCGGTTTCATTTACACCAGGGTTTCGACAAGGGTAGCAGATGGGCAAATCGGGTTTCATGTGGGTTGGATTTGGCATAGATCATATGGCACTCATCGGCTTACCGTTCCGCGGTGGAAACAATATGGCCCCATTTGGGCCAATTTGGTTTTGTATGAGGTAAATGTGTAAAGTCAAAACAGACTTTGTTCGATAAAAATCAGTTCAGAAACAGCTGGAATATCCACAAATATATCCGATGGAATCCGATACAGAGTGTCCCAGATAAAACGAAACCGGATTTCATGGCAGAAATGTTCTGTCATTATGAATAATTTCTTTGATGAGATATACATGAATGAAAAGCTCTGTTTCTCTTCTTTCATTTGATGTAACTTATGGCTCATAATTCACAACAATGGAAATTGGTGTTACCAAACTTCCATTTGCACGCAGAAATTGCAAGTTTGGGTGAGTTTTTAGGGTAGTAAACGTACTTATTTTGAAAAAGGACAAACAATGCATGAAAATTCATATTTTTATCTTTCATATGACCCCTCATGCACACAAAATAAACGATGTATGCCACACAACAAGTACAATGAAAAGATGCCTGATTTATGCCCAATGGATTTGATGCATGATCAGGATCAGGGAAAACATGGGAAACATGCTAGATCTGGGCCCCATTGCAGAAAGAATATCGGTCGTAACTTTACGCTCGATTTTTTGTGCGTAAGTTACGTTCAATTTTAAATGTTCGTTGCAAGAAGCGATTTAAAAATCTATCGTAAGTAGATTTGACTTGCGAACGATCCCGTTACAAATTTCCGTTTAAAACATATTCCGACACGGCTGGAAATAGACAACGACTCATTACCGCGGAATCCAGCGTATTTGCCGCGGAATTGGGCTTGTTGATATAACATGAGACGCGGCAGACAAATCTTATTTCTTAACTAGTCCTGCTTCGAGTAGTGAGCGGTAAGTCCACATTTTTTTTAATTTTTTTTTTATTTATTTCAAATTTATTTCACATCTCTAAAAACACAAAATATACAAATTTCAACAAATTACATACTATACATACAAATATAAGTTATACATGTGGTGTGTACAGTATTACAGTGGATGTGGGGGATCTGCAAAGGATATAAATATCCTGTCGAGGCAGATCCCTTTGTTAACTGTAATGACTATAGAACTAGAATTGATCGAACAAATGATTTTAGTATCTTTGTCGTAGCACCCCCGCCCCTCACCCCACCCGCCCACCCTCTGTCATTATTGTGGATGAAAAACAAGGCATATTTTGAATGTAATGATATATATTCATGAATATTTATACAAAAATAAAAGTACACAATAAATAAGTACATCAATTATACAAGATATATACATGCTTCTAATCGTAACACATAATTAAATACTTTTTTAGTGAGGATTTAAATACATTTAATGAGGAGCATTGCGTGATATTATTTGGCAGGTAATTCCATACATCAGGACCCCTATGTTTAATGGATTTCTGTGCAAGCAATGTCTTTGGGTTAGACAAATGATATTTACATGAACTACGAGTTTGATAATTATGTATTTGATCATTGCGAATAAACAGGGTCTTTAGGTGCATAGGAATGAGATTTATTTTCAATTTATACATGAATATGGCTGTTTGAGATACGTTAATGTCTGTTATTTTTAAAACATTTAAACTTTTAAAGATAGGATTTGTGTGAGCAAGATAAGCAGAATCTGAGCATATTCTAATTGCCCTTTTTTGTAATATAAAAATCAAATCAATATTTCGTTTACAAGTTGTACCCCACATTATATTACAATATGATAGTTTTGACAATATCAACGAATTATAAAGAAGTAATAGTGTTTTTCTACATAAATCATATCGTAACTTAATCAAAATCCCAATTGATCTCGAAATATATAGTATTAAATGTTTACAATGACTATCCCAATTTAAAAGTTCATCAACATAGACTCCAAGAAAATTAACAGACATTTTCCGCTCAAGTTCTTTAGTACATAACATTATTCTACATTGTCTATCATTTATATTCGTGGCTGGGGTTCTAAAAATAACATAGTTAGTTTTATTCAAATTTAATGATAGCTTATTATCATTTAGCCAACTTGCAATTTTAGGTAATTCAATATTGATAGTACTAATCAAAACATCAAAATTATTGTGTGAGAAAAGTAAATTAGTATCATCCGCAAACAAAATATAAGATGCAACATTAGATGCATAAATCAAATCATTAATATAAACTAGAAAGAAGATGGGTCCAAGGATTGATCCTTGTGGTACACCACATGTTAAGTTTAGTATATGGGACTTAACTAAATCAAACTGAACATACTGTTTTCTATTGTTGAGATAATCCTGAATCCATGCCAATGGAGTGCCCCGTATACCATACCGCTCGAGGTTATATAAGAGTATTCTGTGGTCTAAGGTGTCGAATGCTTTCGACAAATCCATAAAGATTCCAATAACATATTCTTTATTAGCGAGTGACTGTGTTATTCTATTATACAAGTCTAAGACTGCTAAATCCGTGGAATAGTGTTTGCGGAAACCATATTGGTTGGGGCAAAGGACATCATATTTCTCAAAAAAGTCATACATTTGATTACAAATAATTCTTTCTAGTATTTTAGATATGCATGGGAGGATAGATATCGGGCGATATTTTTGACATTGATTTGGATCATCCTTTTTAAAAATAGGTATAACTTTGGCCAATTTAAATGCATTTGGGTAATTACCAGTACAAATTGACAAATTAAATACATGACATAATTGATAATTTGACCCCTTTTACAAAGAAAAATTTCACCGGCAATGATATGAAATGTAAACTTACATTATTATATTGCTATATAATTATCATAAATGTTGTGTATTTTGTGTAGAATCGTAATTATCCTAGCATAATGGTAGCTCGTACACACAAGCTGCGGTGTTATTATTATAGTGTTACCCCATGTACTTAAATCCATGTCAGTGATTTAACACGGTAACTATACCATTTCCATTACCAAGTCCAAACTCAAAATTATGGACTCATTTTATACTGGAAAATCTGTACTTAAACATCAGAGACAGCCCTGAGACCCGTTTAAATTGATTCTTTGTAGAGTTTGTAGTTGATATATACTGTCTATCTTTCAAATATTTGCCAAATATGACAAATTGTCCTAGGCTATACAGCCTACAGGCTACTTTAGTCTATACAAACGAAACTAGTTAAAAAACAAACATAAAACAAAACTGAAATTAAAAAGGAAATTAAAGGTATGCATGCCATGGCCGCCAAGGGCAAGGCAAAGATATGAAAATATAATGGAGGACAAACTTACAAAATTAGCCTCCTGTGAGTCCATCTCATGTGTTCAAATTCATGTGGTAATTTGCATCTTGACTGTACAATTCCATAGTGGTACAGCGCCATAGGGGAAGAGAGGCAGAATTAACAGAATGGACAGGCTGATGACATGAAATGAGGAAAGCGAAAGAGAGAGAAGGATATGATGGAGCCTTTGCCTTGGAGGAAGCTGTCGAGCCACTGGTGTCGCCCCCAAGGCCAAGCCACAGCTACGGGATATGTGAGAACCTGATGATGCATCACCCCTACAAGACAAGGGGTTAACAGCATGCTGCATTAACCCCTTACTCCATTGCCTTGAAAAAAGCCTGATAGTCAGCTGCCCTAAATGTCCAAGTAAACACTGGGGAATTCCCCTGTCTACCTAGCCTTAAAACTAGATGTTTTCACACTATTGATCAATTTGATGCTGTGTATGTCTGTATAAATTGCATAATATGGCTTTGGCTTTTGTTCGACAAACAATTATAGCATGCCTTCATTGAATCATTGTGTTAATCTTATAAGTAGTTCAAAGCTGGTTGTAAAGAATTCCTTAGAGTCACAAATTGACCTATATTCATTGTTATATACTTTGGAATGAGATACAAAAGCCACATGTATTGACTATTGTCTTGTCCAGACACCTATTGAAATGCTGCACCCCTGCAAATAGTACAAGTCAGAGTACTTTGCAGAACCCATTGTCAGTTAGGTCATTCAGACACTAATCTCTGAAATAATCCCTTCAGCCTTTTGATAGTACTGGCTGGCAGACAAGCCTAAACATGTAAACAACTGTTCTAAAACCTGTGGTTGAGGGCTGCACAGTCAGAAAGCTCATGCAAGGATTGGAGCTTCAAGTCATAGATCAAATATTTAAAAAACGGGAATTTAAAGTGCTTCTGACATTGGAAAGCTCATGTAAGTTTTAAATTATATTCAATTCTAACCCCCTGTCATGTTAAGTTTGATTAATTGGTGAGATTTTAGCTAGAAATGATTTTATGATTTTTGCCAGTCTCACAAATTTGTTTACTGCAGCCTGCCTATGAGAGTGGCCCTAGAGTGATGATGCATGATGTTACACAAAATTATTTTTTCAACAAACACTGAAGCCTAATATATGTCTTCGATAGTCATGACTTTAGTTTGTAGTTTGTAATATAATAATTAATTTTTATGGCTATATAATAATGGACATGAATATAGCCTATATTCATGTCCATTATTAAGTAGGTCACTTGCTAAAAGTTAATTGAAAAAATGATTTTGTTGCTCAAATTTAAAATGCTTTATTATTATAGGCATTTATGGCATTCTTTACAAAGTCAACGTGCAAACATGTAAATGACTTAATTCTTCTCTGTGGGCTCGTTTTCAAATAGAATGCTGGTTTATAAAATGTCATTGATTACTTATCCCTTGAACATTCAAGTTTGCAGGTGAGCATGGATTGGATATGATGTGACCAAAAACAAATGCTTTTAATTATTATTTTATCTCTGTGACAGCTAGTACCGTGGCATTTCAAGGTGATACGTGCAAGACATTGACTGTGGGAACAAGACTTATAAATCTGTTCATGATGAAACTGTGTGTCATTGAATGTAGTTTAGGTAACTATACTACTATATTTTACATTCTATTGAGTACAACTTTGTTTTTTATGTTCATGTTTTGTATTATATTTCAGCTCATCAAGCAGCCTCGCTGTCTGCAGTAAATGCCTGAATTTGCTGGGCTACCTAGCAAACCGAACTCTATGGTGGACTCCCCCGGTTAGAAGACCACGACGAACGTATCTGCCCAAGCTGGAGAAGGATGACCGAGCAAGAAGGGTAATTGGCAAGACGTGGTGTGGCGAGATTGGTAGAGCGCGTGCCTTCTAATGTGAGGTCCTGAGTTCGAACCCAAGGTACGTATGCCCATCGCGATTTTCATTCAACCAAGAACATTATCCACATTTGCTGCTCCCGACCCAGATATATAAATGGGCACCTGGAAGGATGGAAAGGAGTTACGTAGCACTGTGTGCACCTAGCTGGAATGCTCCCCAGGGAGTAGACAATGTGCACTTTGTGTGCTGAATTGAGTGCATGTATCCGATGACCGGCTTAAAGTGTTGCACCGCAAGCGTCGAAAGACGGAACATGCGCTATATTTAAGTAGCCACCATTATTATTATTATTATTCAATATTCTCCCTGGATAGTTGATATGGTGCACAAGACTATTGTATCGGTTTCTAACTGCTCCTGATTATAATATATAATTGGCATCCAAATAGTGCTCTACATAGCCCAGTATTCTTGCTATGTATTAGTATGATTTCATCTTGGAACAAAGGACTGGCATAATCATTAGAGAATGTATTCATTTCACTGCAAAATGATAACATTCTATTTGATGGAATGAATCGAAAGTCATATGTGTTAATTGTGTATTCTTTTTGGATTACAAATTTGAAGAATAAAAATACATGCATTTTGTTGGCTATTTCATTCTCAGTCAAGTATAGCATTAACCTTTGTTTCTATACAGGCCTTTACGGTTTAATATAGTCAAACCTTAGTACCGTATAATGACCACTGAAGAGTAACAAGAAGAGTTGCCACTGTAATTAGGTGCCCTCTACAAATAGATTAATACCATTCTTTATTTATCAGTTTAGTGATCACTGTTGACAGGTTTTCCGGTGTAGACAAGAGGCTGCTGAGAAAGGTTTGACTGGATGTATGTGTGTGTGTGTGTGTGCGTGTGTGTGTGTGTGTGTGTGTGTGTGTGTGTGTGTGTGTGTGTGTGTGTGTGTGTGTGTGTGTGTGTGTGTGTGTGTGTGTGTGTGTGCGTGTGTGTGTGTGTGTGTGTGTGTGTGTGTGTGTGTGTGTGTGTGTGTGTGTGTGTGAATATATGCATGTATGTGTGTGTTTATGTATGTATTGTATGCATGTATGTATGAAATTATGAATCAATGTGTAACACTGTATGATTATCTGTTTAATGAGGATGAGTTTTATCTGTATTTATGTGCTTGAATGAGTGTGTATGTTGGTATGTTTGTCCATGTAAATCCCCTTCTAGGATTGATCGTAAAGATAAATCACCTTTTTTTTATATCGTAAAGTTACGATCAATTTTAAAACTTACGACCAATAGTTACGATCAATATCAATCGTAACTTCTTTCTGCAATCGTAAATTTTGGATTGATCGTAAGTTAGGAGCACTAAGGCCATTTACGATCAATTTTGGGACCTACGATCAATCGTAACTCTTTCTGCAACGGGGCATGTTTTCATTGCACTCGTTCTCTGGCATACATCATTTATTTTGTAATCATGAGGTGTCATATAAAAGATAAAAATATAAATTTGTATGTGGTTTTGGTCCTTTTTCAAAAACGTTCAATACCCTAAAAACTCACCTAAACTTGCAATTTCTGCGTGCCAATAGAATTTGAGTAACACGAATTTCCATTGTTCTAATTAAGTCATGCGTGAATTATGTGCCATAAGTTGTACATCAAATGAAAAACAGAGCTTTTCAAACATGTATATCTTTATTTTGTTAAAGAAATTTTACATTATGACAGAACATTTCTGCCATGAAATCCGGTTCGTTTTTTCTGGGACACTCTGTATGTTGGGGACCAACTAACAGTACTGGGAAAATCCCCACATTAAAAATACGCTTTTATTACCTGCCATGTGACAGAATATTATCATAACTTATCTGGTAGTTTAAAGATTTGGACAAATCAGCGATTTAAAGATTTGAGCTATTTGAACAATAAAACGTTCGAAATAACAGTATTACCATTGGTTCAGCTCCACAGCGTTACTTATACCATTATACGCTGTTGAAAAAGTTATGTAAGCGCACTACGCACGGCACGCCGCCTTGTCAGAACAACAGCCCGGTGGAGAGTAGCCTATCCGATAGGCGTCTGAGCTTTCTGGCAAGTACTAATCGCGTTATGGAGACGAAAAACCGGTGATCTCGAACCCGATGCGCGGAGCGCATCCGCCTATCATCAGTCATTTACTCATCATTATTCATATATGTTTATTGTATGTATGACGTGAGGTAACAGAGTCGCTTGTACCGACCCCAATTTATGGCCTAAACTTTAACCCATTCCCTTCATGATTCTGAAATCGCCATAAACTTTGCACTCATACCAACCAGTTCCCGTAGTCAGAGATAAATTGTGCGAGAGAGAGAGAGAGAGAGGAAGAGAGAGACATCTGTTCAGGTTCAAAACAGGAACTCGTGACTATAGAGGAACTTGCCGCGTAAGCTTTTGAAAATTGGTTGTGCACAGCTCTTCGTTAAATCAAGTAACTGTGATCAGCTCCGTGCGGAGCTGTGAATAACTGACGCTCGAAATTGTGAAGTGTTTTTTTGATGAGGTCTTTTAACCCCTTTAATCAGATTATTGTTATATTTTGTTTAGTTTTAATACACCGTGAAACCCCCGTGTTTGGGCGCGCTACATAAAATAACTATGAAAAGAATGTTAACTTACTTGAAATTGATAATTTATGTCGATCGGTCCTTATTAGAATCCGACTTTCTTTCGATCGCTGCAATAATGACCGCCACCGTACTCAGCGCAAACTCATCGGCATCGCACAGCGCATGCGCTATGCGATCGAAAAAAAGCCGGATTCTAACAGGGACAATCGACATAAATTATCGATTTGAGGTAAGTTATCATTCTTTTCATAGTAATTTTATGTAGCGCGCACAAATATGGGGGTTTCAGAGTGTATTAAAACTAAACAAAATACAAAAATAATCTGCTTAAAGGGGATAAAACACCTCATCGCAGATCTACAAACATGTTCCTGCGAGATTTCGAGCGGTGTATATGCCAGGCTCTGTGCTACGCACAGAGCCTGGTTAGGTTATGAATCAAGGAGCTATATCAACACACTGTACTGGATATGCGTGTTAGGTGTCCACAACTACTACACGTGCGAAATATGGGTGCATAAACTGGATTTTCTCTCTGTTTGAGGACGGATAACTTATTTGCGGTGATCCATTTTTGTTTTGGTTTTCGTCCTTGCCCCTGTCCACGTCCAACCATGGCTGTTAATTGAGCTCTTAAAGGGCCTTCTGTTCACAAATTATTCCCTTTTTGCCTTATATCTTCATTAAAAGGTGTTTGTTTTATCATCAATCTACTTTGTGAGAATTTTACTGATTCTTTTGTGGTTGTCCCATTTCACCCCGTCTGTCCCATTTCACCCCTCATGATGTCCCATTTCACCCCGGGGTGTCCCATGTATCCCCAAAATTAAGGGTTTCAAAAATCATTAATTACACAAAATAGCACAATTTAGGGGTATCACTAAATACTTCATTATAAACTTCAGTATCTATATTACATATATTATGATCATGACCTAGCTTGACAAAATATTTAAAAAGTTACAAGGAATCTTTCCTGATAATGCGAAAATGTCCCATTTCACCCCGGTCTCCCCTATTGATATTTTCATTCAGTTTGTTTTAATGTACATCTCATCCACTGGCAAAATGAAGTTTCTCCTCTTTCACCTTGTTTTAGAATTTATTCAATAAAACAATGTTTACAAAAAAACACTTAAGTTCATGTATCATTTTTATTGAGACATGCTGTATATGTTCATTTCAGGTTTTCTTTTGTGAATGTGATGTCTGTTAAGGTGTGTGTGTGTTGGTAATCGTCACTGATGTGCGGGTGGTGGTGAGGGTGGAGGGGGGCTGGGGGAGGTGCCAACTGTTAATCACCTTCAACTCTTATAAACAGGGCCTTGTCTGTCTTACCTGAAAACGACACGCCTATTTTGACCCCGCGCGGGAATCCACATACATTGGATGAAGAGACACCTCTACCCCCAATTTTGGGGAAAACACATGCATAAACAAGGGATACTGAGGTACTGCCCCCCCCCCCCCCGTGACCATTGGACTATTCCAAGCTATTTTGCGGTGGTAACACATGGGACATCAGAGGCAAAATCAGGCATTTTGAACAAATCTTATGGAACCCTACTCCTTTTAGAAAACAAAGAAATACATAAAAGTAAAAAAACAATAAGATGCATGAGAAATTAACTCTAATTCTCTTCTTTTTTTTTCAAAGCAAATATGTTTAAAAAATTGTTCAAGGAGTATTGAAAAAGAAAATATTTAAACTTGATTAGCAAAAATCAGCTTAAATAAGCCAAAAAAATGTTTTATGCATACATTTACATAAGAAAATAGTATAAGTTAAAATCAATATATAAAATAGTTAGGCAGATTAGGTCATATGCGACATGTGTGACATTTTTTGTTGCTAGATAAGCATGTTCAGGAGAGAGAAATTTATTTTTTCATACTGTTCCCTAAAAAGAATGTACTGGGTGTCCCATGTGTTACCAAAATGTCCCATGTGCTACCAAAATTAATTAATGAATTTTGTTAATTAGGTAGATCTGACGGAATATGTCATGCTTTATATGTGCCCCCCATGGAAATTAGAACTTTGGAAAAATTTAGCTTAATTCAGCTTTATACTTGCAAGTAAAAATAAAACAAAATTTTCCTGAAAAAGTAACACATGGGACATGCCAAATTTGGAATGTGCCTCATTTGCATATTTAATTAGCTGTTGAAACGAAATTCACAATGAAAGTAATTTCTCCTATAGACTCTCTGTCCCTACACCAATTTGGTCATGACCTTTGAAATCAATTCAAATACTTCAAAATTGAGTGAATTTCTGAATGTAACATGTGTTACCATGATTGGTAATTTATGCAAATAATATTCGTCAATTACAGTCTGCATTATACCGATTGCAACTTTTTTGTTTGTTCATTTTATGAAATTTCAATATCTTGGCTTTAAGTTGGTGCCTATATCAACGCATTTGAGCAAAGGTGAAAAATCAGCAACTTGGGAACAAATAGCTTGGACTTGCCCATTTATGCTCTGTCGTAACCTGTTTGATCAAATCTCATCCAAAACAATCCTGTTAGGTACGATTAGTAACTCATTACTTTTGTAATGATAATAATGCAAGTGTTTTATATAACACAACTTACTAAGTCGCCTCTATGCGCTTTACGTTTATCATCTGGCTATGACAGGTCCATTTCAAGTTATCTTGAGCATCATCTCAACTTCCCCCTCATTTTCCACCCTTTTATCGTTTTTTCACCATGAAAATTATTGTGGGGGGGGGGGGGCAAATGTCCCCTTTAGTCGCGCCACTGATTCTACAGTACCCATTGGTTTAACATATGTCAAACTATTATCCTGCAATTTGCAATTGTGATAAATATCTAGCTACCAATTTATTATCGGTTTTTATTTAGTTAGTTATTTAGTTAGTCATTCCACACCCTGAGGGGGTGTGGGGTATGTGCCATTGAGACCTGTAGGCTATATTGTGCGCGTGAAAAAAATATGAGCATTTGTTACCCTTTGAGGACTTCAGGATCTCTAATTGTATAAAAAGTGCAGGGGGGGGGGGGGGGGGCTAACTTTCAACAAAAAAGAAAATACAATTCATGAAAGAAGAACTCGCCGATTACCCTCCCACCATGGTGTGCATGATTCGCAAGGGGAGAGAGAGCCCCCCCATTCCGATTGGTCGTGAATGACTGTGAGTTAAATGACATTTTAACACCGATCTTTTACATTTGATAATAGGATTTCTAATTCATCTTGGTAGGTGGGAGAAACCAAGAATTTAAAATCAGAATAATGCATATTAAATGAACCGGAATTTTAGTTTGATGATGATGATGATGATGATAATGATACTACTACTACTACTACTACTACTACTACTACTACTACTACTACTAGTACTACTACTACTACTAATAATAATAAAAGTACATGTAATATAATAATGATAATAATAATAATAATAATTATAATAATAATAGTAATAACAATAATCATAATAATAATCATAATGATAGCTAAACAAGAACAATAATAATGACAATAATATCAATGATTCCCCCCCCCCCCCCCCGGATACACGCCCCCGCCCCCTCCGGCGCAAATAGGCATTACGGTCTGCACACATTGCTATTGTAATGTTCCTATGTGTGCCTTATACCGCAGCGGCTGTCCGCGCGCCCGTTACACTAGTACACTTTCAGTACATTATCGCGCTAGCAAATTATTTTTTACAAACATAGGCGGCAAGTTCCTCTATAGTCACGAGTTCCTGTTTTGAACCTGAACAGACGTCGCATAGCGCATGGCGCACTGTGCTGTGTGAGATTGTGTGTGGCTGTGTGTGACTGCGAGTTCTCTGGCCACTGCATGCACTGCATGCACTACAGAGTTCATATGACGTTACAGCCTCATCGCTCATTGGCCTATTTTGGTCCATGTCACATAAATATTCATGAAATAGCTTCGCAGGGGGTTCGTAGAAATCGTACGAAGAATCAATGTAAATCAATGCAAATAAAGAAAATAAAAACTTTTCACGTTCATGACTGACGATAGGCTTCGCGCTGCACGCTCAAACTAGGCATATCGTGGTTAGTACACTGCCGGTAGAACCTGCCAGACAGCACGATGCCTATTAGATAGGCTAGGTGGAGAGCGGCAAAAGGGCCATCTTGGCGAACTGCTGGTGGAGTGCTTAGAAGTTTGCGCCGTCTCATGCATATTTTGCTGCTTTGGTCGAACTTTGTTGGTACCATATGAAATTCAATGGCGACGTTTTACACTTCGTTTGGCTTTGACGGAAGACCATATTTGACCATGTGTATGTACATAGTGGGCCAAGTTGGCTGTGATGTGCGGTATGATGGGCCTCCGGGGAATGGGAATCTAAACCCTTTACCAAAAGTTTCGCAATTCAAGTTTTAGCATAATTCATATCTCTCTTGTTCATTTATTATCCTACATGAATTTGGATCTGAAAGCTTTTACATCGATGTCCCATTTGTAAGGTTTGGGTCATACCTGAATATGGGGCCAATTCAAAAGTGAAGCGTTGCAAGATTTCATAAAATAGAGCGGTAATACACCATGACATTCATGCATGACCGCCATAACATTAAACATTATCTTCTAACCAAAAGGAGACTGCTGTTGACAGAATACAATTTGATGCATTTTTAACATTTATTACATAATCATTACAATTGAGCCATCAATGTAAATGTGAATACACGAGCTTTCCAATTATACAAAATTGATTACGGGTAATACAGTAATAAGTAATATGAAAGCTCAAACTTGGACATGTTGAATAATAAAAACCTGGTACATGTACGATTTTATTTGCCATACCGGTATACCTGTCTTTCGGGGTACGGTTGGTTATATAATGTTTATACTCTGCACAAAAAGAAACTAGACATTTGTATAAGTTGTCATATTTGCTATTTATGTACGATAAATTTTACATTATCATATATCAAATAAAAGGATATTTAGTCTTCTACATGCGGGGTATAAGTTCAAGGCGTAATCGTTCATGCATGGAATGTCATGGCCAATTAACAATAGCTAGGTCTGTTTTCAAAAATAGCAAAAACAATGGAGGACCACACCATTCGACTGAAACTAAAGTAAGCGTTTTACTTACTACAAGATGTCCGGGGCAAGTAAATTATGACATTAACTTTATTGTTACTCTGGAAATACACATTTCCCAATAAAAACAGGGCCAGGCTATGAGCGCATCAACATACTGATCTGACTTTGAGGTATGAAGCTTGTCTGTTTCATGGGTCCCCTCCAATTTTAACCATAGTTACCTAGATAAATTACATGTTAAAGACAGCCCAACTGTTTTGAACATTTTTTCATGCTTAAATAAGGGCACAAACTGTGGTTTCGACTAATACAATTGCCCATTATGTTACATTTGGATGAAAACAAAACCTTTAACTTTCACAATTTGTCTTCATTTATACTTTTTATTGAGATGAAGATAAAAAAGGTCACATTTATAATGAAAAAAAAAATGTCATGTCATGAATATAGGGTTTTAAATTATGCTTATCAACCTTTATATGGTTGAGTGAATGTTTATTTGTTGATATTTTTGAATACAGACCTTGCTGTGGTTAATTGACCGTGACAAGTCATGCATGAATGTTTTCATCTTGATGTTATGCCATATCATATATCATATATACAATATCATATATTTTATCGTAAATTAATATGAAACATGTTGTCTTACACAAGTGTCCAGTTTCTTTTTTGCGGAGTATATATTAGAGCCCATTGTCTGAAAAGCGAATGAGCGACGCCTGTTCAGGTGAGGACAAACAGATTTATACAAAAATGAATTTCACAATGATACGAGCATTTGGAGGAGGGTCACTCTATTTCATATTATATGCCCATAATAAGATTACACTTACCATGCTTACGTGGATTGAAAAAAACAAGTGATAACCTTTCAACAAAAATCTTCAGATAGAATCAATACCTAAGTTTATCTTTGATTCTCAAATAACTTTAATCCATGTAGCTCTGTCATGGGGCTTTAAATTGCAGACATGTCGGTGAAATAAACACAGCTCAAAGTTTAATTATCAAACAAAATCACAATCATAAACATGGAGTTTGAATTTAATAAAACTTAGTTTACCTTGCTGGCAGCGAACACCTGCGGCTGCATGCTGATCATCGCAGTTATGGATTCCTAGACCACTGTGTGGACAATTCAAGATGGCTGACTCGGTCCCAGTACAATCAACATTATCTAGTAGAATGTTTCCGGTGCCTAGCCCAAATGGTGCCCCAAGCAGTGCGTCATTGACTGCTGGTTGGAAGCCAAGACTTAGGCAGACAACTTGGGCATCCAAGGCACCCCACTCAGTATCACAGATAGTTCCCCAGGTTCCGTTGTAATAAACCTCTACCCGGCCTTCATAGATATTATTTCCATCTTGAAGGCGAACTGTGTAATGATATAAAGAGCAAATTATTAAAACAAATTAGGGTAAGGTTTGCCAGGTAAGATATCACGTGTTTGCATGTGGGGCCAGTTGATTTATTAAGTTGCATTTATTTTCTCGATCGACAATATAATCACACAAAGCCTGAACTAATTGCTGTGTAATGTGATTATTTCCCAATTAAATAACAATCAACACACTTTGTCAGAGTGGGATGCAGTATTCCGGGCAACCGCGGTCTGCTTGATCCAAGATTGGTGTTGTGTAAGTTTTCAGTTCAGTTCAGGATAGTTTAGTTTGGGTCAAACCGAATTTTAGTAACTAAAACTAATTTCTCTTTTATAGAAACTGACATTTATACTTTTGATGTTTAATTGGTAATAAAAACAAAATGGTTATGTTGCAGGGCTGTTCACATAAAAACACAATATTAACACAAGACAGAGCACCATCCAGACAAACCACGTTTCAACCATTTCGTTATACAAAATGTGAATTTGATGTTTGATTAAAACTATTATTCGACAGAGAGAACATCAAGCATAATGCTGAAATTATTCTAGTATATTTCGAAAAATGTG
This sequence comes from Echinarachnius parma, assembly GCA_037951105.1. Classification (NCBI taxonomy): domain Eukaryota; kingdom Metazoa; phylum Echinodermata; class Echinoidea; order Clypeasteroida; family Echinarachniidae; genus Echinarachnius; species Echinarachnius parma. Next base: position 25,082 of record JBAMJV010005369.1, read on the forward strand.
TACAGGATTTTCAAATACTTTCTAAGTTAGTCCCCGACACTTACTCCCAACGGATATACTTAATTTAGATATCTCAACTGTTTCCGAACCGATATTATCCCGTGGAGCTTATAATAGCTTTAAATTGTTGTGCTCTTTCAAATTCTACGTTTTTCATTACCCCACAACAAATTTTTTCTCGAAGGGCCCTCTAAACCCAATCTAAATTTTCACTTTAAAATTGTTCTTATGAACAACGGTAAATTTCAAAAAGTTATTCTAATACTTTTCTACATTTCAGTTTAGCCTTTCTATTTTTCTTAATCAGGCAGTTAGTTCACAAAGGTGAACCGATCGATGTAATAAATCAGAATAATGATACAAATATTATGACTCTGCACCTGATACTAGACTGAAGTTAGTTTTACAAACATAGGGCCGCATGGACGATGGTGAACCGATATATGTTATACATTATAATTTCAAAAACATATTTTGACTCTGCACCTGATCCCAGACAAATGTGAAAATTATCATCCTTTGGAACTGATGATTTATTTATATATTGATTCGAGCTTTTCTATCTAAAGAAAACAGATAGCGGCACCCCACAAAGCGGCGTTTCTGGCCTTTCTCGTTATTTGTTATGTTCGTAAACGACATGGTCTGCCGGAAACGAATGCAAATCAAGCTCAGCTATATAGCAGACGCTGCTAAACTAGATGAAAACTAGATTTTGTTCTTCATCCAAATATTTTCAGTAAAGTAACATTATTCCTCACATTGGTTAAAAAGAGATACTCCCGGGGGGGGGGGGGGGGGGGTCACTCTCAACATGACTCCACGTCACAAAAAAACGGCGAAAGGGTATCATTTTCAGCTATACGGCGTCGTCGCCGTTTTCCTTAAAAAGGGGTGTTTTTCAAGCACTGAGCGCACAAAAACCTAAAAAAGGGTACCTTTTCAGGTTCACAGGTTTCGACGTTTTTCTTTAAAAAGGGTACCTTTTTAGGTGCACAGGTTTTCGACGTTTTTCTTTAAAAAGGGTGCATCTTTTGCGGGATCTTTTGTAACAACAATCGCATTTCGTATGATGGAAACATCATCGCGATCGAACCCGCCCGGTCACGAGCGCGCGCGAGCGTACGTACGTGAATAACATCGATGCATTGTGCAGATACGAGTCTAGTCAGACCATCGATATACATATCGATGAGTCAGAGCCGTATAATACTAGTCAGAGCCGTAAACATGTGTACGCGCACGTCCGCCGCCATGTTAGAAAGTCCCGAGCGCAGGTCACTGAGCGCGCCCATGAGTGAGTTTTATAGTCTTTCATCAAGGTGTCCACACTATATGTAGGAAAATACGTTAGCGCAGTGAACATGGTAGGTGAAGCGATTAGCCCGAGCACAAAGCGCGATGATTGTCAGTCAACGCCATTGAGTACTAAATATTGTATCGCAGTCAGAATTGGACTAACTTCTTCTTTTTATCGGAGATAGCCAAGCTAGCTCGGGTAGAAATTAGAATTCTCAGTCATGCAGCCTTGAATGGAGGCTAGCAATTTTGTCGCAAAGATGTTTGTTATGAACTTTCTGATGCTGTCTGAGCTGAGGTAAATGCTATGTAATATGCATATTTCGAGTTATTGAGCTTTTGAATGATTTATTGTGGTTTTCAATGATGCTGTCTGAGCTGAGGTAAATGCTATGTAAATACATCTTTCCAGTTATTGAGCTACTGAATGATTTACTGTGGTTTTTAATGAAATAACGTTCACTTCAGTCCCGAGTGTAGCATTCTGTGTTATCACACAGCCCCTTGGGCTTGACTTGAGCTTGCAGGGGTGCATGTGCATAGTCAAGTGCATAGTACTACATGTATACTCTATAGTATTACTAGTACTAGCTACATGGTGTCGCGTTGGCGATGAAGAACCGGTTTTCCTCTCTCTCTGATTTAGTTGCCCACTGCTACCACTACCAGTGGGGAAGTTGATGTCGATGGGGAGATCGCATTTAAAATTTGAAGAGCATTTATACGCCATTTATAACAATTTAGGGGTGTTAAATTTAAAATGTGCGATACGCCTTTTACGGTTCACTTCAGTAACGGTGTGGTACGCCATCTAGGGTACATTTCAGGAAAGCTGCGATACGCCATTTAGTTTCAATTTCAGAAAAGGTGCGATACATACGCCATTTAGGGTCAATTTAATAATAATAATATTGTGAAGCGCTTCGAGATGATTATCAATCATATTAGGCGCTATATAAATCAAAACATTATTATTATTATTAATTTAAGAAACGGTGCCATACGCCATTTAGGGTCCATTAAAAAAAAGTGTGATACGCCATTAGGGCCCATACAGAAAGAGTGCGATACGCCATTTAGGGCCCATTCAGAAATAGTGCGATACGCCATTTTCTGCTATTAGGGTCCTTTTCAGAAATAGTGCGATACGCCATTTTTTGGCATTAGGGTCCTTTTCAGAGGTTGCTTTACACGGGTGGGTAGCACTTGTGTATGCGAGTGACCCCCCCGGGAGATACTCTCACCTCTTGTCCTACAAAGTTACAGGCCGGAGCTTTCTCTTTTAAACATCAACCGGAGCTTTCTCCTTTAAACATCATGATGAAATAGATTTAACATCAACAACCTAGTTTTTAGTTTAAAGATTTAGGTCCGAATTGTTGGCCTAACTGACGATGATAGAATTTTAGAAAATAACTATAGTCAAACCTGCTAATGCGACCACCTGTCTATAGCGACCACCTGCTCATAACGACCGCTCTTTGGTCCCCCGTGAAAAATCATGTGTTAAACGACCTGCCTAACGCGACCAGCGACCACCCCATTTGCGTCCCGACGCACGTTTAAACCTGTGTATAGCGACCAAATATAGCGCTTGAGCGACCAAGGCACCAAGAAGTTTGCCTTTGGTCGCTCAAGCCTCCAATTCTGAGCATGTCAATGCATAAAACAATTCATTAAAAAGGCCTAATCGACACCAAGTGCTTCAGACTCATCCAAGATTATTCGTTCCCTTCACTGATGCTGATCCTGTAATGCGTCACACAAAGACACTTCACTCAACATCACAACCAAATTTGACATTTGACATTTGACAACAGTAATGTAATAGCCTAGGCGTGGTGTTTCCCCATGTTTCTAAGTATGTTCAATGATAATCCGTGTTACGACCAAACGATGCATCTTGACTTCAGAATTCTATAGAAAACTCTTTATGAGAATGTTAAAGTGCATGTGAATCTAGTCTAGTCTTGTCTATTGATGAGTAAATACATTGACGCAATTTCAATTTCACGTAGGCCTATAAAACACAGATGATCGTACATGTACAAACATTTAATATAATTTGTAATGCCAATTCATATATACTGTTTTTCAATTTTTGTTTTGGTTATGCATGCAACAAACACATGAATAAACTACTAACACGAGCGTGTACCGATGCCATTTATTTACACATGTGTATATGGGCATGATAACATGCGACCCGAAATTCAAAATGGCGGCCTACCTGTCTAATGCGACCACCTGTCCATAGCGACCGCTTTTCGCCGGTCCCTTGAGTGGTCGCTATAGACAGGTTTGACTGTAGTAGTATAGTTCAGGTTATGTATATAGACACGACGGTGAATCTTGAGCATACCTTTGCATTTTATGATGTCATGCAGTTCAAATAACGGTGCGTATGTAATTAATATTCACAAGTAAAATAATAGTACTAGTAGTAGTCTTTTTAGTGACTTTACTGAAGAATGAATTCATAGTATTTTTCGTCTCGTTAGCTGCCAGGCGGCCCGATTACGAAAACATCTCGGGAAATTACACGACATAGAAGGGTAGACAAATCTATTTGCATGATTCAATATCATATAATAGTACTAGTAGTAGAAGTCTTTTAGTGACTTTACTGAAGAATGAATTCATGGTATTTTTCGTCTCGTCTTCTTCCTTCTATCCCTCCTACATCCCCATCATCTTCATCATAATCAAAATCATCATCATCATCACTATCACTATACCAATGACAATATATTTTGTGGAGCTGTTTACATCAACTTTGATGTCTACATTTAGTAGAAGTTCCTCCTCAAGATCAGACATTGTGATGAGAATACTTAGTGTTCGGGTGGTATACACCTACACCTACAGTATACAAAGCCGACGGGCTTGGGAGCGCTCTCATGCGCTCTTCAAACATGTTACGTCTTTAATCTTACATGCACACAGCGGGCTGACCAAGGGCGAATAACGGGTCGAAATTTCATCCCTTTTGATAGCAGATTAATCAATTATGTGACAATTTTTGACAAATATATATGAATTATTAGGAAGAGTGTAACATTTCCTTTGCAATGATGCCAAAATTATTTAGGTCACAAGCATTTTTAAACCTTCGCTCAGGTACTTTAAGCAATTGAAGCAGGGGTGTCGATCCTGGGGGGGCAGGGGGGGCGGTCGCCCCCCCAATGAAAATATTGGGGGGGCGAACATATCATTTCGCCCCCCCAATAATTCCGAAAATGAGGAAGAAAAAAATCGAGTGATATAATGCCAAAGAGGGGAAAGACACATTTTATCAATAATTAATCTTCAAAATAGCCGTTTTTTAGTTTGAAAAGGACTGTAAATCTCTTTTTTGTCGCGCGCTTCGCGCGCATACAGTTTCTCATATTGCAAGTTTCATTTGGGTTGCGGGAACTCACCTTTCGAAATGGGCTGGGCAGCGTAATTTCTCAAACGCACACCTCAAACGAAGTTTATTAAACCCTCATCTATAGATAGCACACCGGCACAGAAAATAAAATAATCTCGGTACATATGCGCTGAACGCAAATCAAATTGGAATATCATGTCCCCCCACATTTGAAAAAGGAGCACATTGTCCCCCTCCCTTTGTCATTATGTATGTTTGGTTCCATACCTATATACTTCATATTACGTTAAATTTCTGTCTCAGGTGTGCACCAAATCGCACAATTTCACGCCCAAAAATACAAAAGCTCCCTACTGTGGGAGGGGGACACCCCCTCCCACACCCTCCCCCGCTCGGTCGCTTCGCTTCCTCGCAATGTCTCCCCTACACTTTTGAGAAATTGTTGACGCCCTTGCTTAGTTTCATGGGAGCCCAATGCCCTAGACTATATCGATGGCTCTATAGTATACATTATTACGTGGATCCATCTCATGCAAGGCTCAGTCTTTTCCTCGCTATGCCCTTTAAAAATATGTTATGAGTAGGTTCACTATTTTATACAATTTTAACACCCATGCTAGGAGCAAATGTCTGAAATCTAAAAGCTTCCGGGGGCTCCGCCCCCTGGACCCCCATTATTGTCCCCAAATGTGGGTGCCCCCCAAAGTCAGGTATTCGAGCCATCAAGACACTTTCAATGAGCGCATAATAAAATTTCCGGGCATGCCAATGTGGTAGGGGCGTCGATCACGGGGGGGGGGGGGGGGGGGATATATCCCCCCAATATTTCAGATGAGGGTGGATGGCCTGTATTATCATCCCCCCAATATTTGGGGTTCAAAAATATATAATAACATACTATAGTCTTCTTTAAACCACTTTTTGATAATGCTAAACTGCCCAAATCCAAAATCTTCCGGGGCTGCGCCCCTGGAACCCCCATTAAAGTTATTTGACCCAGTACCAGCCATGTTCTCATTAAATAGTTTTATTCAGGACTTCTCTTTTGGCAAACTTTCAGGCGATCCTGGCCCACTGTGCGTTTGCGCTTCGCTCACTAAAATTGAGCTAACTATTCAATAGTTAATTGTATTTCTGGATATTACAAATCCCAAAGCTTCCGGGGGCTTCGCCCCCTGGACCCCCAATAAGCTTTCCAATGTGGGTATCCCATGACTTATTCTATTCGGGGTTCCATCAGGATGATTGCAATCGACAGTATTTATTTATCAGGCTAAAATTCATCCATACTTGGACAGTGCCCTCATCATAACAGGATGCTTGTAATGTGTACGTAATAATCTTCCAATCTCTAAACAGCGAATTCAAAAGCCAATTAACTAAAGTATAGTTAACTCTATATTTACATATAGACAACATCTTTATACCTGGATATTACAAATCCCAAAGCTTCCGGGGGCTCCGCCCCCTGGACCCCCAATAAGCTTCCCAATGTGGGTATCCCATGACTGATGCTATTCCGGGTTTCATCAGAATGCTTGCAATATATGTATCTATCAGGCTAAAGTTCATATTGGACAAAGCCCAGCTCATATCATGATGCTTGCAATGTGCACTTAATAATCTTCCAATTTCTAAACAGCTGAATTCAAAAGCTTTGACCCCCCCTCCCCCCTCAGCCACAAAAACCCGGGCACGCTGCTGGGTTGTCGCTTCGCTCCCTCGCCAGAGATGGTCAAAATGACGAATCACCCCCCCCCCCCCCCCCCCCCAATGGCGAGAAGAAATCGACGCCCTTGCAATGTGGGTCTTTTAGCTCTCTCAGTGGTCACTCTGGAAAATTTTTCAAATTTCGCCCCCCCCAATCTCAAAAACGGATCGACACCCCTGAATTGAAGAAACACGTTTATAAACGTTATACTTTGTCCTTACATTTAAGGTAAGGACAAAGTAGAGTAATTTTCTGCCATTTTGTTTATGCAAATTAAAAGTATTCTTGAGTATATAATTCTACTAATAATGTAATACGTGTTCTGATTTGATCAATCATTATAATTATAAACTTGGTTTAAGTAAGTCACTGTTAAAAATACGAAATATGACCCATGAAATGTTGCAAAATGCACTGATTTTGTCAACAGTGTGCCTTTCTTTTGTTTGAAGATTAAAACGTGGCTTGAATGCATGACCACCTCACCCCCATTCAAGCCAAGGAAGGCACACTGTTGACAAAATCAGTGCATTTTGCAACATTTTCCGTTTGACTTTGCCCTACATTTAGATGCAATGCACAGTCCATGATAATATATCCATAGCAAATGTTATATGTTAAGGGGAGAATTTACGCTTTCCAATTATACCAAATTTATGAATGGTTATAGCGTAATAGAAAGTTATTAATGCGCAAACCTCGATTGCGGAACTTTTTGTCCGAAGTATAGATCAACGTTTCAGGCATATCGCAGCATTTCTTTGGTAAATTTTGGTCTTGATATAAGATTGTTAAAGCTGAGTTTCTACTAACGGCATCCTTATTTCGTCTGACCTAAAGATGGCGTCTACTTTTACTTTTTACAATTTCCCACAACTAAATACGTAACAACTATGGTGCCTTCCAATATCCAAACAAAATGAAAACTTCACACTTTCGCTCAGCGAAACATCCTCCGGCCCCATCAGATGAGGAAATCTCCTCATCAGATAATATCTATTGTCAATAAATTGTCATTTCAATCATGTCCGTAAGTGTCAATTTCACTTTTACCTAGTCATCATATCCTTCGGCAGGATAAATTATCGCCAGTTTTGTGACTGGTCTACGATACTCTCCTGAAGCTGTTTTTAGCTTAACATTTCTTACCAGTCCATCTGTACCTGGATACACTTGTATAACCCTAGCAATCGTTCACTTTCCCCTTACTGGGTTAGCATCTACCGTCATCACAATGTCGTCTGCGCGAATGTTTCTATGGTCAGACTTCCACTTTCTTCGTGGTACAAGCAGTGGTAGAACGTTTCTTGTCCACTGTTTCCAAAAGGAATCTACAATGCGCTGAACAAATTCAACACGGTGCCGTGGATTTTTTGTTTCCTTAAACGGACCATGTGGTACACTTCGCGATGCTCTTCCTAGCAACATATCATTGGGACACAAGTACGATCCCTTATCTGGATTATTGTTTTTCCTACCTATTGGTCGTTCGTTCACTAAATTCGCGACTTCAAAGAAACATGTGAACAACTCAAATGGTGTGAGCACCTGCTCACCTATCGCTTTTTTAAGAGCAATCTTACAACTTGTCACCAACGCTTCTGCGCACCCATTCTGGTGTGGTGCTCCGGGTGTGATGAATTTCCACTGTACTCCCTTTTTCCGCGCAGAAGTCTTTGAGTTCGTCTTCAGACCAGCCTTTGATCATCTCGCGAAGCTCCCGCTGTGCTCCGACGAACTGCGTCCCGTTGTCGCTGAGAATCTCTGCCGGTTGTCCTCTCACTGCGAAGAATCTACGAAGAACTTGTAGAAATTCCATCGTTGAACAGTCAGTGGCTAGCTCCAGATGAACCGCTCTGATGTTGAGACATGTGAAAATGACTCCGTAGTGCTTGGCTCTCTTGTTCCGACTCACTTTAACTACGATTGGACCAAAGTAGTCTACTGCTGTGAAGTGGAACGGCGGTGTGTGAGGCGCTAGTCGGTTCCTGGGTAGGTCAGCCATCAGCTGCGTTTGTCTCTTACTTTCTGCTGATCTGCACTTTACACAGCGATACTTCACTGTCTTTGCTAGTCTGTGTCCCTTCAAAATCCAAAACTTCCTCCTAGTTTTGGCAGTCGTGGATTCAACTCCGTAATGACGAAGCTCATGCATGTGTCGAGTGATCAGAATTGATATGTCATGGCTTGCTGGACGTAACGCTGGATGCTTAGCCTCATACGACGTTACTAACTGGTCAATTCTGCCACCTACTCGGATAACTCCATCGTCGTCGGTGAATGGCGTCAGCCCTTTGAATTCTCCCTTTTCCAGCTCAGTGCGAATGATTGCTTGCGCTGCTTTGATCCAGTAAATCTCTGCTGTGTCCAGCTCAGCTGGGGTCAGGCTAACCGTGTCCTCTGGCACAGACCTTTTCTGGATTCTTAGTTTTAGGTTCTGGACAAATCTGAACACATATGCCGTTACTCTGAGTAACTTTCTCCAACTAGAGAACCGGTTACAGTCAATAGGTTCAGATTTTCCACTCATCGCTAGGACTGACTGCACCTTTTTCTTTTCTGCATTCACTGCATTCTGATCCACTAATCCCTTGTCTGTAGAGCATTCTGCTTCCTCTCTCTCTGCAGAAATTCAGGACCACTCTTCCACTCCTCTGACAGCTTTCCAACTGCTATCCCTCTGGACACTTTGTCTGCTACGTTCTCAATTCCAGGGATGTGCTTCTAGTCAGAGGGGTCTGTGAGAGTCTGAATTTCCCCTACTCTGCTTGATACAAATGGTTTGTAGGTTCTTGCTGAAGACTTGATCCATTGAAGTGCAATCATGCTCTCGGTGAAGAACACTACTTTCCGCACCTGTAGTCTCATCTCATCAGTGATTGATTTGTAGAGTCGGGCTGCTAAAACTGCTGCTTGCATTTCAAGACGAGGAATTGTCATTGTCTTTAATGGTGCAACCTTTGACCTTGCTGCTATGAATCGTGACTCATACTTTCCATCTTCAGTCTCCCATCTGAGGTATGCACATGCTCCATAAGCATCTTCTGAGGCGTCACAGAAAATGCATAACACTGGATCACCTCTAGCATCGGATCGCGTAGGACATCTTGGAAGCGCAACATCATTCAGCTTTGACATCTCCTCAAATAGGTCTCTCCATTCTATTTGCTCTTCCTCAGGTAGGATCTCGTCCCAGTCATAGCCTATTTGCTAAAGTTTCTGCATTCCCATTTTCGCTCTAACTATGACTGGCGCAACGAAACCTATCGGGTCGAAAATCCGCGCTATCTGGTTCAGGATTTTCCTCTTGGTCAGCTTCTGTGTGTTGTTCTCGACTGGCTGTAGCAAAGTCTCATCGAACTTCACTTTGTATGAGAGCTGATCATTTTCTCTGTCCCAAACACCTAGTATCTTCTCTTCAGCTATTTCTTCTAGAAACTTTGCCTGCCCCTTTGGCGAATCAGTGTCTAACGTCTTGTTAGACCCTAGAACTGATGTCATCCATGTAGATGTTTCTCTTTAGTACAGAAGCGGCTTCTGGATACTTGCTTTCTCCCTGTTCTGCAGTAAGTCTTAGAGCTACCTGGGCCATGGCTGGTGCTGGCTTGTCGCCAAACGTGACCACTTGCATCTTGTAGACATCTGGCTCTCGATCAGTCTCCATGTTTCTCCACAAGAATCTGTGAACTTGCTGATCTTTCTCGGGAATAAGAACTCGGTGATACACCATGGAAATGTCGCTACAAAGGGCTACTTCGTTTTCTCTAAACTTGAGGAGAATACCAACCAAATTGTTCAAAAGGTCTGGCCCTTTCATCCAGTAATCATTTAGACGATGACCTTTGAACGATGCTGAAGCATTGAAAACTATCCTCACTGGCGTGCTTTTCTTTTCCGGCCTCACAACTGCATGGTGGGAAATGTAGTACACTGGCCCTGTAGTACTGCATAGCTCCTCCTTCGACATCTTTTTTGCAAATCCATTTGCAACCAGCTTTCTCATCTGTTTGTCATATGCTTCTGCATGTTTCTGATTTTTTGACAGTCTTTTCTCAGTGGCCTGCAGAACATTTCTGCCTGGAACCTGTTGTCAGGCAGTTCTTTTGGGTCCTTGCTCCAGGGGTACCCTACCTCCCACTGCTTGCCGACTTTTTTTGCAGAAGATCTGATCACTCTTTCCTCGGCTGCTTCCTGTACTGTTATTTATTTCCTTTCACACTGACAACCTTTGGATTTCACTCCTCAGTCTCTACCGTCCAGAAGTCAGTCAGATCCACTGGACTTGTTAACTGCAAGTGCAAAATTGCTGTATTACTTGTGCTGTCTTCCCGTGTTGTTCCAAACACAACCCACCCAACTGGGGTATTCCTTGCACACAAGCTTTCCACCAGACGTACCTCTCCGCTGTGCATTTGTGGACAGTCAACACCTTCTAGCAAATCTATTTCTCCCATCCCTCGCATTTGATCTCCTTCATTAAGTTTGAACTTATTTCCAGTCCTGTCGTTTCAATCGGGGCCATTGAATCACTTATGCAGGGGATACCTACTGCATTCACGTAGATTGTAGCCATCGATCGGTCATCTGCTTTCCGTATTGGTACCCTGTACCTCATGGTATTCAGCACTGTTTCTTCTCCACCAACTTTTGTAACAGTTATTGTTGTTGCCGTTCCTTTCAGTTGCAACTCTCCCGCAAACTCATTTCGAATAAGGCTAATCTGTGCTCCTGAATCTAAAAGAAGATTACCTTTCTTGACTTTCCGTCCAGCTACCACCTCTACTGTCAGAATTGGTAAGACTGCTTCTTTGCTGCCAGCTACTGCTACACCTACTCCTGCTTTCTTGTCATCCTTGCTTTCTTCTCTGCTATCAACTTCTGTATGTAGCAAGGGGTGATGGAAGTAGTTGCAAATTTGTTCTGGGCGTTTCTTCCTTCTCCTGCAGGATGACATCTGATGGCCTCTCCCTGCCTTCTTTAAGCAACTAACAGGCATGGTTTTCCTTTAAAAACCTTAATCGGTCTGCTGCTGTCTTAGATGTTAGCTTCTTGCACTGGTCCACCCAGTGATCCTCTGACGGACAGATCCAGCAGCGTGGGCTTGGTTCATATTGCTTCTGCTGATGTTGCTGCTGGTTCTGATTCTGCTTTGGCTCATACTGCTTCTGCCGATACTGATTTTCCTGATATGGCTCTTCTCTAGGCTGCGACATGTGATTGATCGATGCCTGACGTGTGTCGTTCCGTAGCGGTGCTGCAGACCGGATTCTGGCTTTCATCTCATCAGTCAGCCACTGTAGCAGCATCTGCATCGAGACAGTGGCTTGCTCTTTCCCTTGGTACCTGAACCATACCTTCCTGTCGTCTACACTCAACTTCCTTTCGATGAGAGCCAACACGTTGCTATTGTCCATATCATTTCCACATCCAACCTCCTTCAACGTGTTATAACTTCTCCTCACCAAATTAACCAGCTCGCAAAACCGGCCATCCTTATTCTCCTGCAATGCATGAAACTTGTTAATGTCGTTGATTATGGCGTCGGCCACAAACTGGGGGTCACCATATACACTCTCTAGCTGTTCCCATGCTGCGTCGTAATCCGACCCTATCCCTCTTATAAGTTCCAGCGGGCATCCTTGTAAGCAGCTTCGCAATATTGTAATGGCATCTCTCTTAGTATACCTCCCGTCTATCAAATGCTTGAAGTCAGACCGGAATACACAATAGTCCCTGACGTCACCCATGAATCGGGGCAGCTTCGGATTTTCCATCTTAAAACAGCTCTGACTTGACTCTGACTGTTCAGCCGCTGGTGGAGCACTGCTTTCCGAATGACTCTGTGACTGTTGACTAGCTTGAGTACAATGATCGTGGAACGCCATTTTCAACTTCGAAAATTCACTCTGGCAGACACTCATCCACTTCTCCTCCTCATCGAAGACATCATCATCAACAGTCATCGCATACTCATCGTGTGCTTTCTGCAACTCTTCATAGGCCTGCTGTACTCTATCATACTCGCCTTGGACCTCTGACTTTTCACGGTTAGCATCCAACAGCATCTGAAGGCCGTTGGCGAACCTGGTGAATCTTGCTTTGGCTCCTCGTCGCTTCAGCTTAAGGGACTTCTTCGCTTCATTTGCCATTCTTGAAGGCAGTTTACAACGGCTGGTTCCGAAGCAATTGAATAATATGGCGCGACGAAGGAAGGACTCAGTGAGACCTGCTCAATTGGATTTATGATCTCATCCTTTATTACAGCCTTGCTCTTGGTTGATCATAGTTATAATTCAATCTGTGTAAACAAACAAACAAATTGAACCGGCAATAAGTAAATAAATCTCACTTATAACACGTTACTTTGTGTGCACTGTGTGTTTCATTTCTTAATGATCTTACTCCTATTTATATAATTCTTTTCTTTAAATGCACTGTGTAATTGTGCCACTATCAATACCTGACCAATGTATATCAATTGATACATGATTCAACAATCATATTTCCTGTCTCATTATTATCATTGAGCTTGTTCAACTTTTATAAATGCAACAGTCTATTTCTTAGACTTCAAACTTATTAATCTTATTACAAGAATTATCTTCATAAAACCACAATTAATGTCTTAATAACATCAGCACTGTTTAAATGAGACAGACTATAATTGGGTTTATATTTCACTGTATATTAGAATGAACTGACCTCTTTTTAGTCTTTAGCTCACACACAATGCACAATTACGCTTCTCAAAATAATCTGTCTAAAATATTACTTGAGTTAAAATTGGCTTATACTGAATAAACATGCAAAATTCATAATTACCAATTAATGCAACGTACCAACTTAATTAGCCCTAATAATAAACATTCATAAATGAACCCTTTTCTCATTAATCTTTCACATACGGGAAACTTGATACCCGCTATCATTCACATACGGGAATCTTGGTACCCGCTATCATTCACTTCAATTGACCCGCTGTGTTATAAGTATTGCTCACCATTGAATTTGTACAGCGACTCATGAATAATGAAAACCCGACCTCATTTTATACATTAAATTTCTACTTATTAAAATCACATAAATAATCCTACTTACCATGCTTACTGCTGTGGCAGGAACTACACTAATTGTCATCATCTTGACGATCACCTTGACAGTCAACTTGGCTCAAATTTAAGAAACGAACATTATACTTTATACTCTTCGCCGAGACGTACCGAGACTAACGGCATCCTTATTTCGTTTAATCTAAAGTTGGCGTCTACTTTTACTTTTTACAATTTCCCGCAACTAAATACGTAACAACTATGGTGCCTTCCAATAGCCAAACAAAATGAAAACTTCACACTTTCGCTCAGCGAAACAGTATGTTTTTAGAAGTGTGTAACAGACAAGCACCCTTAAAAATGATGCGCTTAAAACAAAGATATTGTCCATGGATAACAAAAGATATAATTAAACTAATTTATAAAAGAGATTGTTTGAAAATGAAATATAATAATGATGACTCTTTTAAAGATGATTATATAAAAATTAGAAATTATATAACTAAATTGAGACGAAAAAATACAAAACAGTATACTAAAAATATAATTCATACATGTAAAAATGGCGTGAACTTAAAGTCATACCTGTAATGTGTCCAAATCCACGAAAATTACTTGGAGCTTCCTCGTTTCTCTTCTACCGTGTTGTTTAGCTTATGGTAAGAGAAGAATAAAATAGGGTTTGATTTTTTCAAATGTCCCTTTAGTATGAAGATAATTATCATTGAAAATCATTATTTCTAAAGCGTTAATCAACGCAATTGAAAAAAAGTACATTTGTCTTAGCTGAGAACGTCCGCATGCAGCACCCGTGAGAACATTCCGGAGATTGAACTTTGAGCCGAGCGAGTTCAAATTTCATGAATTATTTACTACGTGTGTAAAAATACACGGGTGCGAATATCTCAAACGGATCATTCATTACTGCAACAAAAGTATGGCAGACCATCAGAATTCGGTGATAAAATATGAACTCAATATTCGTTTTTTTCACTAGGTAAACAGTGTTCGTTTTCTTTCAAACTTTCACAAATCTTTCAATTGTATTTTACAATGATATTGATATAGGATTGAAGTCTCAAATGTCATTTTTTGCAATATCTGACACTTTACAGGTATCACTTTAATAAAATTACAACTTGGAAGCGCAAAAATGATTCATTACCGTGTGATCTTACTGGTTATAAATTGAATGAGTTTTTTGTATCAGTTGGAAATGTTAAAATTAATAATACTGAAGATATAATATGGAAAAATCCTGAATGTATACATGACAATATGTTTGATAGTATAAAAGAAAGTGATGTTAATGACCCTTTGGAAAAGTTAGGAAATGAAAGTAATGTGGATATACTTAATTGTGATTCTAAATTGCTCTGTATAGCTGCTTCTGTCATAACTGAATCATTAATTGTATTATTTGAAGAAAGTCTTAAACTTGGTTTTGTCCCAGTAGATTGGAAAATATCAAAGGTAACTCCCATATATAAAGGAAAAGGGGAAAAAAGGAATCCATCAAATTATAGGCCGATTTCCGTAACTAGCCACGTGGTGAAAATTGTTGACAGAACAATCCAGAGCCAGTTGTTTAGGTACCTTCGTAATAATGATTTAATTTCGATAGATCAATCTGCATTTTTACCCAATCACTAAACTAATACATGTATACATAGAGCCGTCGATGATTGGCTCGAGTCATTTAATGAAAATGAAATGGTTGCGGCTTGCTTTCTTGATATATCTAAATGTTTTGATTCCATTAATCATGAATTGTTATTAAAAAAACTAGAATATTACGGTATTAAAGGCAATGCATTGAAATGGTTCATTAGTTAC
Source organism: Echinarachnius parma (assembly GCA_037951105.1). Taxonomy (NCBI): domain Eukaryota; kingdom Metazoa; phylum Echinodermata; class Echinoidea; order Clypeasteroida; family Echinarachniidae; genus Echinarachnius; species Echinarachnius parma. The sequence goes on from JBAMJV010005369.1 coordinate 40,350, forward strand.
TTAAAGGATAGAAGTCAAATAGTTTATTGTCATGGTGTGTTATCTAAATCTGAACGTATGCTTCATGGCGTACCTCAAGGGAGTGTTCTTGGACCCATATTATTTCTTTTATTTATAAATGACTTGTCACAATCGGTACAATTATGTTCATGTAATATGTTCGCAGATGATGTAGTTATTTATTATGCTGATAAAGATATTGATAACTTGGTAAAACATTTTCAAGCTGATTTAAATCTCATTTTTAAATGGTAGGAACAAAATAGGTTACGACTTAAAGGGAGAGATCCACTTTTGCAAGCCAAAATTCAAAAGTTGCGAGGTTAATGTCTTATATGAAAGGAAATGTCATTTAATAGCATGCCTGAAAAAATTAGGGCTTGAAATCTCTTTTTCGTGGAGTTATAGACCTAAAACTTAATAAACTGAGGGACGTCGGTTAATTAGGTACATACGTATTTTCGCCCGGTGAGTAAGTTTGTACATATATTTCACGGAGTGCCAGATCGGTATGCATGACCCCTACGTGACCCGCGCTAGCTACGTGACTCGCGCATAAGTACTAATATGTGAGCGTTTACCAAGCAAAATACCCATCATCGCTTAAACTGACTACATGTAATTATATATTCTTTCTTTTTGAGATCTTTTTCCGTGACATACGTTAACAAATGTCGGCTTCACAATACCTTTACGATAATTAGTACTATATTGTTGTAATATTATGCTAAATCAGTTGAACTCCTTTATTGACCGATATATAGTTTAAATGGAGGGACGCATTCGTTTTTCATTCGTAGAATCCAAATTAGAGGACTGTTCGCTCTGATTTTTTTTTTGCGTGTTACATTCATCCCCATCCGTCAACTGAAAGATGTTCAGACGTTTTGTAAAAGTGGACCTGTCCCTTTAATGTAGATAAGACAAAGGTCATGCTTTTAAGTACACGTTCAACACATCAGTTAAATGTTTATATGAATCATAAGAAAATTGATCAGGTTCATAGCTTTCGGTACTTAGGTGTAGAAATTGATGATTAACTTATATGGAATGCTCATGTTCATAACCTTGTTCGATCTATTTCTAGTAAATTATACTCATTGCGTAAAATGTCCCAATTTCTGGATAAAAAGTCTTTATTAATGATGTATAATATGACCATTCAACCTTGTATAGATTATTCGATAACAGTCTGGGGCAATTGTTCACAGAAGAATGAGGATTTATTCTATCGCTTACAAAAAAGGGCAGCTAGAATTGTTACATCTAATTATGATTATGAGACTGTTAATGGAGAAAATTTGATTAAAACACTAAAATGGCAATCATTAGGTCAAAGAATTAATTATTTTTTAGCAACATTAATGTACAAATCCGTTCATGGAATAGCTCCTACTCACTTATGTAATGCAATTGAAATGGTTTGCGATCGCCACGATATTAATACGAGAGCAGCTAACACTTTGAACATTATACTACCTAAACCGAAAGTGAAATGTTATAAAAAATAGCCTTATATACTCGGGTGGCATTGTCTGGGACTCGCTGCCCAGTCAATTACAATGTTCGACGTCTCTTCCCTCTTTTAAACTTTTATACAAACAGCTGTATTTTCACTGATGTATATATCACCAGCGGAAAGATAGATTACTGTTGTTTAATTACATTTGTTTTAAATAAGTTGTTTAGTAAATACTCCAACAGATACGTGATTTATCGGACAAAGCAGAACGAGGGGATGAATGTATCTAGTTTTGTTCGTGGTTATGTTTCCATTGTGTGATACGGATGAGTGACTGTGTATGCTTCTCCCATTGTGAGGTGTGCCTGTGCGTGTGCCTGCTGTAGTAATGACTGTGAGGTGTTCTGTGTTGACAATCTGCTCGACTGACAATCACGTGCTTGCTGGAGTACCCAATATTTGTTTTTCTTTTGTTGAAAGTTAGTAAATTTATATTGTGTATGTATATAGAAACTTAATTTTGTTTTTATGATTTGAAATAAATTGAAGTTCGGTTTTTAAAATAATTTTGTCCAAAATTCTTAATAAGTATATCTTGAATATGCTGGTCATATGCTATTTGTACATATTTTTATATTTATTATTTCTATCATATTAATGTATCATTGTATTATTTATATTGTATGATGTTATATCAGGACCCTGACGAAAAACAGTATCCTTGCTGATCAGGCTATCCTGTATAAATATATTTGAATAAATAATAAATAAATAAGTAAAGGATTGCACTCTGCATTTGCCCATATAATGTTGATGCGCGGCAGACTAATCATAATAATCATAATGTATAGATACACACTATATATAGTTCTTACATTCCTATTGATGGATAGTTGAGACCTAATTACTTTTAGAGCATAATCTCAGCTACAACATATCGAAATATGTGAGATAATCGATTGAGAATAAGCGAGATATGATCGAAAGTCCGCTGTAGTTGATTTTAAAATCAATTAAAATTCGCATTTTCAACTGTAAAACTCAATATAATGACGTCACAACATTTACTTGGCCTAAATGAGGTATGAATTCATATGTACAATTCATACTCTTTCTGAATATTGAATACAATTTGGGGGTTTATGGACTTTACAAAATGTTATGGCCAAATAAACAAAGTATGTTATTACCATATTTTGCCAATTTACGTGCGCGCGTAATTTTGACTTTGACGAGCGCGTTCCTTGTTATTATGAGTCAACAACAGGGGGGGGGGGGGGGGGGGGGTAAACTCAGCCGCCATTATGGTTAAGGCATGTATGCGATTAGAAGCAGTTTAGCTACGTCACAAAAAGTCATCAAAAGTATGACAGGCTGTGTATTTCGAAATTGATCTGGAATTTAATAATAAAATACATCCCATTGAGCGGTGAAATATTCACCACCTCTTTATCTAGCGTAATCAATTTGTGTTGCCCTTTTCTACTCCATCAATAAGACCACTTTTTTAGTTACATTTTGTGTTAAATACTGTTTATGAATGCTCAATATTTGCATTACAGTCGCCCTTCATACACGGATCACTGTCTCAGCCAAGGGCAAAAATTGTTTACAAATTCATCGCGCGCAAAATCACAAATGTACGCGCTTATGACATCTTTGCCATAGAAAATGTACAGTGTGAGTGCGCTTGGTAAAGTGCGCGCCTTACGCACATTCCTATTGTTTCGTCATATTATTTCCCCACAATGCAGTTTTTCCTCCGTTCAATACTGCTCGTAAACAAGACCGTCAGCCCGCCATTGTTTTATGTACAAAATGTACAGGGTACGGTCACTGCGCGCGATACAGTTTACCTTCTAGCAAAGACTGTAGAATTACAAGACAGATCACTGGCGGTCGCGCAGCGATGTCCCTTCAAACAAAATGAAGATTCAAATCGAGCTTAAGCCAGACCTTAGTAACCATAGGGAATCTATTATATCACTGTATTTGTGTCATTTTTATTAATACAAAAAACATTTAAAAATTATAGTCGATAGCTTTTTTGGAACAGATGTCCCTTTCTTTCGTAAGAATTTTAAAGAAAATAAGGATCAAACCGTACTTACAAATACTCGGCAAATTCAGGCTAGCATGAAGATTGAGCAACAGCTTAGTGTCGACCTTAGTAACCTTTAGGGCTATGTTTTTATGTAGAATTAATATTATCCTCATGATAAGAAAAATATTTAAAAATTATAGTCGATAGCGATTTTACAATTGAAATCAAAGCTGTGAGAAACATATTTTTTAAATTTAAAGATGTTTTACCGTGTAGAGAAAAATGGCAATGGCTACTCGCGTATTATACTGTTAATGCGCGCACAGTCCGCGCACTGTCTTTATTTAATTCTTTATAATTGTACGCGTACCCAAGTGCGCAAAACAAATTTCACGTGCGATATGCAAATTTGGGGTCGTCAAACTTTGTCACGTCTTCTTGAAGTTATTTTTAGTCAGGCGAAGTAAACATTGTTATTGTGACGTCATAATGAAAAGCCTGCGTATCAAAGTGCGTGTTAATTTTGTACATCGCGCTCTGCCCATTCATTTTGTACAGGATAATTGTACAGTGGTTGGTCTTTCCATTAAGCGTCTTTGCTTCTAGTTCTACAACGGCAGTGTTGGAGTCATAATTCTATGGTCAACAATGACGCAAATTGATGGAGTGTGTTGAAGAATATAGTACCAGGAATGCAAAACCTGTGTAAAAAGCGACACTTTTCTTATCTATTTGCGTTACGCGCGCAAATACGCGAGGCAGACTAATCACAATTGTATAGAGACGCACTATAGTGCCTAAATTCCTATTGTTGGATAGTAATGACCACATTAGCTTTAGTGCATAGTCTCAACTACAACATATCGAAATTAGGTAGAAAATTGATGGAGAATAAGCAAAATATGGTAAATCGCGCGCTCATTCTCCGCAAAATCTTACAAGTATCTTGTGGTTATCTTGTGGTTTGGAAACCACAAGATAACCACAAGATAACTACAAGTTTGCAGTGTGCACTTGTGTGCGCAATCTTGTGGTTTGGAAACCACGAGTTTTGTGTGTTCAAACGAGCGCTAACCACAAGATACCTCTAAGATTGCAAACCACGAGATAACCACAAGATTGGCTTTTACCGTGTGAACGCAGCTAATAATGACTCAAATTGAAAGGGTGAGTTGAAGAATGTATCAAGATTCCAAAACATGAAACAAACGACATTTCCCCTATTCATTTGCGTTACGCAGGCAAATACACGCGCGCCGAAGCGCACGCGCGGACATTTTTGAAACGCTTAACATTTTCTGAAAAATATAGTAAATTACTTGGGTTTGGGTTTTGAAAATGTTTTGACATCTTTTTTTATTTGACGAAAGCGTACGTGCGCGTCTCAAAGTGTACGCGCATGCGCATGGGCTTGACGTGACTAATATTGATGCGAAGTTTTAATTGAAATCGATAATTCATAGCTGCGATATGATGATGATTGATATTTTACAAAATGGCGTCCTGATGACGTCATGGTAATGTGACGTCACTGAAAAGCTTAGCAGATCTAAGGTTCATGACAATTGATTCATCTGAACATGAGATATGCGACGCACAACATTGGGAAGAATACATATAGGAATAAAAAAATAAACTAGACTTTGAATTCGTCACTCCGGCGAATTAAGGTGATACGTAGCGATGGGTTATGATAAAAGTGTGATTACAAAAATGACTAGTTAAAGTGATACAGGAAAAATGACTAGTTAAAGTGATACAGGAAAAGTGTCTAGCTCCACGAAAAATACTTTTAGCTTCCTCGTTTCTCTTCTGCCGTGTTGTTTAGCTTATGGTAAGATATGAATAAAAATAGGTTAGATTTTTTTAAATGTCCCTTTAGTATGAAGATATTCATCATTGAAAATCATTTTTCAAAAGCGTTGCTAACGCTCTTGAAAAAAAAAGTACAATTGCCGTAGCTGAACACGTCCGGCCAGCACGCGTGGGAAACCTTCCCGACCAGACTGTTGAGCCGAGCGCGCGCAAATTCCATGAATTCTGTACCGTCTGTATACACGGGTGCTGATATCGTCAAGATCAAACGGATGATTATTACTGTGACAAATCTATGGCAGGCCATTAGTATTCGGTGATAAAATATGAACTCAATATTCGTTTTATTCACTAGGTTTTTTTCTTTCAAACTTTCACAAATCTTTCAATTGTATTTAAAGGGTAGTTGAGTTTTGGTAGAGAGGGCGCTAGACTACTTATTTTTTTGTGAGGTAATAAAAAACTGAGTGTAAAATTTGAAAGAGCATAATATTAAAATAATAAAATCATCTTTGTTTGATCAAAATCGGTTCAGAGACGGCTGAAATATCCATAAATATAACAACTTGTAATAAACCTGGGGCCCCAGGTTTATTAGAGAATTTTAAACCAGCCGTTACAAATTGAAAAAAAAGCTTCCTCTTTTCAAAAAGTTACAAAATAGGTATTTAAATATTTGTTGGTTATTTATCTATCTAATGACTATTTCAACAAAGCATCACATGCACAATATTTTATTCAAAATGGTTGAAACCGATGAGTGTTTAGAGAGCGCCCTCTTACGTTTTAACGGCTCTTTTTGAATGATAACATGATGGTTTAAGTGTGGAATTTTATATACAGTTTTGGCCACTAATAGGAAATTTGGTAGTAAACTCTTTAAATTTAGCTTTTGAAAAAGGGGAACTATCTTCGTCACAAAAACAGGCAGTTATAAGTCTAATTCATAAAGAAGGAAAAGACCCTCTATTTATAAAAAAAAATATAGATCAATATCTTTATTGAATGTAGATTACAAAATTGTAACTAAAGTGCTTTCAATAAGGATTAAAAAAGTTTTAAATTAAATAATTTCTGTCAACCAGGTGGGATATTTAAAAGATCGAAACATAGGTGAAGCAATAAGAATAATAGATGATATAATTCATCATACATCAGTCAATAAAATACCTGGATATATGATGATAATTGATTTTGAAAAGGCTTTTGATTCAGTTTCACATACTTTCTTGCAGAAGGTTTTAATTACATTTGGTTTTGGACCGTTATTTTGTATATGGGTGGAGACTATTTATAATAATGCTCAAAGTTGTGTTTTTAATGGGGGCGCATCTACTGGATACTTTAATATTAAGAGGGGTGTAAGGCAGGGGGACCCTCTGTCCCCATATTTGTTTATACTTTGTATTAAAAATGTTAGTTCGTTCAATATATAAAGACCCTCAAATTCAAGGATTCATGTTTAATAACGTACAAATAAAACAAATTCTTTATGGAGACGATATGACTCTTTTTATTCGGGACTCCAAATCATTTAAAAGGGTGGAGAAATTGTTTGAAAGTTTTGCTAGAAATTCTGGATTAAAAATTAATAAAGAAAAAACTTTCATATTATTGTTAGGCCCTTCTCAAAATAAACATATTGCTCTTCCATTTGGTAAAATAGTACAAATAGTGAAGATTTTGGGTATTTATTTTTCTTTAGATGTTGAAGTTCAGGAAAGGACAAATTATCAGGAAATTTTGAGTAAAATTAAAAAGTTGCTATCTTCGTGGAAACAAAGAGATTTAACTTTAATGGAAAAAATTCAATTGATAAAAAAGCTTATTTTGTCAAAATTAATTTATGTGTCGGCACTGACACCAGCACCGAATTGGGTATTTAAAGATTTGGATAAATTGGTTTTTGATTTGTTGTAGAATGGAAAAGATAAGATTAAGCGTAATGTAATGTTCTTGGATTATTATAGAGGTGGGCTAAGATTAACTGACTTCCATTTATTCATTTTAGTGCAGAGGATTATGTGGGTAAAGAGACTTTTAACGGGGGATGCAAATAATTATGAGCCCGGGCACAACACTTTCGGTCATAAGTCGCAATGGATCTTTAGTACATAGAGCCTCAAAATCATTAAAAATTGTCTCAGGGTGAAAAATTCAACTTTACGGGATTTGATACTTACATATTTCATCTACATTCTCTGAAAATTTCAGGTCCTAATTCGAATTTTTTATACCATAAATAATGATTTTTCTAAGCAACCTTCATTTCGCTTTCGACCAGAATCTCAGTAAATCCACGCTGGCGTTTCATGATCGATGATATTCTATCCTGTGAACGTGAACGTCATATGTGTCTGAAACCGTAAAGCACCGCAGCGCTTCGGCGAAAATACTGTACAGTGATTGGTCAGACTAATTCTATGGGGGTAAACCGGGTACCGTACTGTACTGCACTGATCCGCCACTGAACATCAAAGAGCAGCGGCGTGCATGCAGTGCAGCTAGGTAGCTAGCCAGCTTAAAGCCTCGCTGTATTCTTTTGTTCGGCGGTATACCGTAAAAGTTTGACTAGAGGCGCTACTGGTTTAGAGGAGTATCAATAGCGCCAGCAAACATCCAAAACGATCCAGTATAATGAATATGTATCTAGCCTTTTGTCAACGATCTTCGAGCCGGTCTAAATGAATATTCATGATAGCATTATCACGCAAAGTTAGAAAAGATGAACGTTACTAAGGGTTGAAATCCAATCAAGCAAGCAGAAGTAGCTCTTGGGTCGGTGGTTGGTGCAAATCAGGATAAGGTAAAATTGCATCACGGTATGAAGAGCCGTAGGTTCAAGACGCACTGGATAAGTGATTTATTTTTTATTTTTCATTTCATAGGAAATTTTGTTTTAACAGATGCCAGCGTTTTGTGCATAGGAATGGGAATGAAAATTATCATTTCTGTGTTAACTTAAATACACAATTATTACATTCAGGTGAGTGAAGTCCTGACATTCTGCTAGTAATAGTATTAAGCTTTATATATTAGTGGATGGAGGGGGTAGGGTCATTTTAAAATTGATTCATCACCCTGTTTCAGCCAACTCTTCATCAAGCACAAATTTTATTTTACTCTTTTCCGACCAAGAATTAATAACAACTTATGAATAGGAAGCAATGTTGAGCAACCCAGCCCCGCCCCCCTCCCCCCCCCCCCCCCCCCACACACACACACGGACACAAACACCCGTTATAGTATACATGCATGCACACAGCACACGCACGCTATGACTACGATTATGTTCATTATGCATGGTTTGTCAGATTCGAACTTGAGATGCCGTGTCATGCATTCTTTGATTTTATGCTGCTAGTGCTGCACGTTGTAACTTGGAAACTGCTATGTTATGCAATATGTTTCTATCTCTATAGTTGAGATGAAATTCAAGAGATTATGCAAATATATATGTTGTTGCTATTCATTTGAAATAGTGTGAATAGTCTTGTTGGTGGTGCATCATGAGTTCCTTTTCAAAACAGATAATGCGGAGAGCACAATGAGGATAATTGGACAGAATAATACAGTTCGAACAATAATGTTCCTCCTAGCGCCTCAAATAATGCAATAGATCGTACACCTGTTCTGAATAATTATACATAAGCATGAATGAAACATGTCGAAGATGTGTGAAAGGGCTGAAAGAATATGCTTTAAATTCCGCTTCAGAACGTGGTTCAACGGTAGATGGTATTGGTCTGTTTTTAGATCTCAAAGTACGCGGATCAAATCCACCCAAATGAAGTCCTGCGGTTTTTTTTTATAGTATTAGTTGTTGGTTCTGTTTCCCTGTTTTGTGTCATTCTCCTTTCATTTCACTTTTTTCTCGTCATTTTTTGTTCATTATATTCTTTTATTTATTTTGTTTTAAATTGTTTCAATTTATTTGTTTCTTTTGTAACCTGCATTTAAAAACAATGTTTTCATGATTGGTTTTGTTTGCATTCATTCAAATACAGTACGCACATAGCGCACACACCTCACACAGGTTAATACCAGAATAAAGTTAGCAAGTATCTGTAATCCCAATATAAATCAATTGTTGGCCCCAAAGTCCACTCAGATTGATAAAGGGACAACATTTCTCCTCCGATAGACAAGATCGCTACTATATTTTCTTGCCCAAGTGCTTCAAAATATGACGACATCTGGGATAACCTCGATCACTTAATCGACTGTAAATCAACGGCATAATATGCCATTACAAAATGGACTATCATGCAGAGAGCGCTATAATGCATAGTTACGTAATATTCAAACAGATCGACTGCTTGTACGAGGTTTATCTGCCTAGTAACAGCTTCAGTGTGCGTCGTAAAATATGATAACAAAAGAATCACATGGAAACCAAACAGGTGATCGTGATGAATAGAAATTCAACTGGAAAGAGAAAACTAGTTAAAGACAAATTACCTTATTAGATGAACATAATGCTTAAATATAGAGCGATTTTGTAATAAATATTTGTACATGGAATATTTTCTATGGAATGATTTGTGAAAATACTATAACATGTTAATGTAAAACACATTCCGTTATTCAAACATATCAGGAACCAATGGCTATGAGGCAGAATGCATGTTGTACATACATACTCGATAGCTACATTGCTATTTAACATGTTTAATTTGATTGAATTGTTTTTAATTGTCATCATTTAGGGGATTTGGCTTTAAGGCGCGTATTTTCTTAAAGTAATTCTAATACAATACGTAATCCTCTTTGATTTACTGGTCGTGATGTTCAGTGAAATATTTTGGAGGGGTCGAAGGGGAAGGATGATGGGTAGCTTGAGAGACATCGTTAAATGGACCAAGGCCCAAGGGTGTCGAAAATTCATAACAAACATTATTTTAAAAACACGTTACAAGTTACAAGTTGCCCCTTCCCCCTTTACCACTATATGGCGGCCTTGGGGAAACAACTGAATAAGTGGTCTCGGTCTCGGCCTCGAACATTTTTGGCGACGGACATGCACCCCCCCCCCCCCCCCCCCCCCCCCCATGGGCGTCGATACTTACGTAAAACCCATTCATCAGGGGGATGGATAAATAGATCATCCCCCCTGATGAATGGGTATCAATGACAGATCGACGCCCATGCCCCCCCCCCCCCCCCGGCTACACGACTCTTAACTAGTGTGTTTGTGTGTGTGTGTGTGTGCGTGTGTGTGTGTGTGTGTGGGTGGGGTGTGGTGGGGTGGGACAGGGAATGCCATGATTTCACCTGAATGTCATAATTGTGTATCTGACAGAAAAGTAAATGATTTTCCTTCCTATTCCTATGCACAAAACGGTGGCATTTGTTAAAACAAAATTTCCTATGAAATCGAAGAATAAAAACATAATTAATCCAAAGCGACTTGAACCTACGGCTTTACATACCACCATGCCTAGAATGATTTGCACCAACCACCGACCCAAGAGCTACTTCTGCTTGCTTGGTGGGTTTTTTCCCCTAAGTAACGTTTACCTCTTCTCAATTTTACATGATTATGCTATCATGAATATTCATTAAGACCTGCTCGAAGATCGTTGACAAAGGGCTAGATACATATTCATTATACTAGATCCTTGTGGACGGGGCTGGGGCTGTTGATAATATCTGCTAATACTGTGAGAAAGTAGCGCCTCTAGTCAAACTTTTACGGTAGTACCGGTACTGTACTTAGCAGCTCAGTGCATGCTTATACGCATAATCTACCCCTCCCCTTCCCCTTGTACGCGTACGTATTTAAAGTACCAGCGTACCTTCTGGGGATTCCCGGATTAATCCATTTTTCATACGGGGGATATGATTTTCGATGTATTTGCTAACAATGATAAGAAAGTGATTCGCCACGGGCGAATAATGGTATTGTCCGTCGAGAATGTACTATAAAAACACCCCACGCATTATAAGCGGAATATAAAAAAAAAAAAACATGATTCATTAATATGATTTCTTCTACTGTTCCTTCGAACATACTGCCATGTGCAGATTGTGCAGCCTCCGTAAAAATGATGCAACACCATGAGCTGTGGATTTACACTATTTAAAACAAGCAATCTGATTGGCTCAAAACCAGTTTCATTGCCGCAAAAGAATTTCTTTTAGAATTATAATGTAAGTGAATCGACTGGAAAATTACGAAAGAAAGGTTGCAATTGGAGCGTTAGTATAGACCTCTTTATTATCATAAGTACCGAAATGTGTATTCCTATGAATTTCAATGAAAGATAGCATTGCTCCGTAGCCAGTAGCCGCTTGGATTGATTATCAGAATACGCCTCTCCGATGTGACGATTCATCGTGTAAAGTGTATTGTTGCGATAAGTACTGGGGCGAGCGGGGGCGGGATAAATGAATGGGGCCGTTTCTGAACATCATGAGTTCATTGTTAGGAGGGATCTGTGCCGACCCACCAGCTAGGTTGAAAGGAAAACGACGTGGCTTTGTCCAATTACGTAATACCGGCGAAAGCCTCGCTGATTGGCTGATGAATTTTGCGCGTGCACTGAGCTGACTTGATTGCTTGTTGATCGATCACGAAAAGCGAAACGGTGAAAGCTAAACTGTTTAGCTTTCGCTCGATGTGTGAGAGTGCTTTTCTGAATGATGCAAAACTTTAGAAGCGATTTTCTCTGTTGTTTAACAAATACCGAGGCTCTGGTCCACGTTATTAAATTGCATTTTTCTCGCCTTCAACAAACTTATATGTATCAAGTTATATATCATTTTAAAGCTAACATCCTAGAGAATTCAAAACACTGAAAATATCAATTTTGATATTCCCGACAATTGACCGAAAGTGTTAGAGGCGGACACATATGGGATGGAAGCAATATTTTAATTATTTAACTAAAGATTTTGGTGGAACTTTGATATTTTATAATAATAATGCAATCATAGATATATTTAAATTAGCATTACCAGCTTTTTATAGAGACATGTTGGACGCTTGGATTGCCACAAAAATATTTTTGTTAAAAGAAAATACTTCTAAAAGGAATGAAATTATTTATAATAAAACATTTGTTTTTATTGATGGAAATGTTCCTTTCAATGAACATTTATTTAAAAAGAATATTTATAGGTTGCATCATATTGTTGATGGAAGAAGGCAATATAAAATCAAATGAAGAATATCAAAGAAAAGGTTTAAATAGTTTAGAGATTATGGAAATACAACGTATTTTTCTTGGCATTCCCCCTTAATGGAAACAATTTTTGAATACAAATATTCACTTTAATATAGATAGGGAATTAGAGATGAATCTTTAAATTTTTGAAAAGGAATATATGTTAGATAAGGTCACTTAAAAAATGATATACTTTTTTATTGAGTAAAAAGTAGAAAAATCATATGCAGAACGAAATTTAGAGCAGATTTATAATATTAATGGGAAAGATATTCAATTAATATTTTTAAGACTTAGAAAATGCACTTTGAATAGCAAGCTTCGAGAATTTCAATTTGAAATGCTTCATAATATTATATACACTAAATTATATGTATATACATTTAAAATGGTTTATAGTAATTTATGTTCTTTTCGTGGTAAATATGAAGAAACTTACGAGCATTTGTTTTTTCTTTGTGAGAAAGTAAAACCAATTTGGGAAGCGTGTGGAAATTTATTTAATTTAGTAGAGATTAAAAATATAAATTGGAAAGATATTCATGTAGGAATAGTTGAGTTAAATATAGGGAAGGAACAGTTATTAAATCATATAATAATTTTGGTAAAATATATGATATTTACAGATATTACAAATAGAAATTAACCACCAACTGCTTTGGAGATTAAGAAAAGATTATTAGAAAATAGAAAGGAGGAAAAAGAAATTAGCTGGGGACCGTGGTACACTAACGTATCATTTTAAAAAGTGGGACAATTTAGAATAAGGAAGGCAAACAGAAGCAATAAAACGAATAAGGCGGACATAATGGTCGAGATTCTCACCAGATGTAGGCATGTTTTCTGGGGATGGGTGTGTGGGTGTGTGAACGCGTGTGTGTGTATGTAAGCACTTGTATAGGTGTGTTCTTTGAGGGGAAAAGAGTTTTCCCCTCTTTTCCCCCTTTTTATGTTCATGCTCTGCTTTATAATATTCTTCTTAATTAAACATTGGTTTTCACTAGATATATTCTTTAAAGCATTTGGAATGATAATACGACAAAATTGTTTGGAAGAGCCAGGTTCTTCCTTATGTTTTCTATTGTTTTAATAATTGATCATGTTTTTTTTTTTTCAACTTATGTATTTTATTGTTTTTGTTGTTTATTTTGTTTCTAACTATAATTCAACTATTTTGAACCCCAAAACAAGCATGTAAAATGTAAACAAGACCAAATAACCAATGATATACCTCTTTTTACGAAAACTGATATTTCCATATGTTTTGTACACAAATCACAAAATTTAGCAATTTTCGGGCTGACACGCTTAGACAAAAGGTCACATGACTTCGTAACGGTAGGTCCAGTTTTCGAAAATTTTGTTTTAAAATATGCGCAAGACCCAAAAGAAAAAAGTCACCAAGCAGCGGCGCGTCATCTTACCGCGTTTTGGAGCAATAACAACAATCGTGGAGGGGGGGGGGCATTATGGCCTCCCCTCGGCCCTATTAGGGTTAATGTTTTAGCTCTGAAAATTGATCCGACTGACTCGTGCTAGTATTATGATATGAATTTTAATGACTGATAATATATCTGGCCGATTATTAAATTGGCAATCATCATCTTCTTTCCTGAACGGAGAGATCTATGCTCTTTGCTTACAAACTTGTTCACAATAACTGCTATATAAAAGTTATATTCCAAGCCTGGCATTTGTGATCCTAAGGACTATGCATTAGTAACCAGTATTAGGAGTAGCGCTCTTGTGAAGCAGCTAGTAGTATATGCTTGATGGAAGTGATGGCAAGTGACACCGTAATACCGTTAATGAAATAATGCATTATATACTATTTTATCTAATGTGTATGTCCAATGTTGGCTTTCAGGTTGTAATAATGTCCGTTTGACACACGCATACATGATGAATGGAGCGTTTTCGTGCGTGAGTGTTATATTATTAAATGGACCTCGAGTGTTAATGGTTCTAAAAGTCTACACAGATTTTTGAAAGTGCAAATAATGAATGGTTAGTTAAATAAGGAACAGTGAATTATTAGACCTTTTAACCTAATTTACACATCTTTAACGCCATTTTCATAATTCGACCTTATCTTATGAAATGTTTCTTTCATTGTAATCTACATGCTTCCTATGATGCTTCCTATCTTTATTATGATGCTTCCTTTGTGTGAAGCATTTGTGTATAATAACGGGTAATTATACTTTGATGGTAAAAATGCATTTATTCACCCTTACGAATTGTATTGGATAATTGATTTGTACAAACTAGTTATTACAGCGAGATACAGTACCTTATAATTGTACATTTAATACTTTTGACTTTAAAAGTAAGTGTTGATTATTATAAGCTATTGAACCAAACCAAAACACTCTTATTGAAATGCATTTGAATTCGCATTTTTGTGTACGAGTCTCAATTTACGGGTGATATCATTATATCCATAATCCATGTAATTGAATAGAGTTAGTTAAGCCATTGAATGCAATACATTATAATTCATATATCATATCATTCTATTCGGATAATTAATTATTACTAATTTTCAAGAATTGCTGCTAGTTTATGTAGTTTTTGTATAAATCTTTAACTTGCTTAGTAAGTGTTATAAATATTAATTTATAAGTATTTTAAATTTGATAAATTTTACTTTTAAATATTAAATTTGCATTAGAAAATCGAATTAATACACGATGCCTTAATATTATATTATGGGCTTTTGTTATTACTCATTTCATGTATCAATATATAAAACAACATTATTACTCACTGTCGTTGGTTAGTAATTACGGCTAATTCGTTATTCTATTAATTTGTGATTGAGCTATATTATGTAATTTTCGTAAATTTTTAACTAGCCCAGTAAATGTTACAGCAGTCATAATGGTTTTAATGTTATCTTAAAATATAAAATTTGCATTAGGAAATATAAATTGATACATGATGCCTATTGATTTTTCTAATCACTTAATTATTGATTAATCGATATACAAAATAATAATATAAGTTACTGTCTTTCGTTAGTATTCATGCCTAATTTGTGATACTATTCAGGTATATTATGATTTATTTCTCTAATTATTGTATATAATATATTAAGGTTTCTTTATACCTCGTGAGTTCATTAATGTTATTTCCATGTTTGTAAATATTGTTGCAAATGACACTGCAATTCAGCTTGTAGCTGTGAATGTGACATTTTGTTGAATAAAATACCATTATTATTACATGTGTGCTTAATTTCATGTCCGTGGCTTAAGTGGTTATTGAGTATTCATGCTTGATATGTTTGACCTTTGACGGTAAATAAGAAAATGTAACATGCATTTTCGCGATTTTGTTTCAACTTATGAAATGTTGATCTTGCAAGTTTCTATCTACATCCGAGATTTCAAGCTAATAACATAATTTATTCAGCAGTTATATGTTGAAACATACGTTTTGGATTACTCACAATTTGTAACAGATTTGGACTCCTGTTTTCAATCGAAAAAAAAACCATCAGGATCCAGTGACCAAAACAAAATGTTATGAAGAAATTGCTACAATGTATCACAATTTGGGAGAAATTTGATGGAAAATAAGTGAGATATGGTCGAAAGTCCGCTGTGATCGATTTTAAAATCTATTAAAATAGGTTAAAGTTCGCATTATCAGGTTTAACCCTCAATATGAAGACTTTATAACATTTACATGGCATAAATGAGGTGTGAATTCGAATCTACAACTTATAATCATTCCGAATATTGAAACAAAATTGAGGGTTTATTGACTTTAAAACAAATTATGGCAGACTAAAAGGTATGTTTTTACCATATTTTGCCAATTTGCGTGCGCGCGTAATTTTGACTTTGACGCGTGCTTACTCCCTTCTGCCCTCGCAAGAAAAAACGCAGTATCTGACATTTTTGTTGATTTTCACTTTTTTGCAGAAAAATACTCAATAAACAATGCTCTTTCATGTGATACATTCAGTTTTCTGAAAACAATTTGGGAACACCATTTTTTCCCAACCTTCAAACGCAGTATCTACAGTCAACCTCCACTTTCCCCAAGGAAAAAAGCAGTATCTACACAGCTAGTCTCGCTACAAGACAAACACATTATTTATATGCAGACAATATGAATAATGCGCATTTATAATAGTTATATCTTGTAAAACAAATTTCATTACTTATATGAATTGTGAAGCACAAAATATTGAAGCAAATTTAACAAATACGTGCACTTTGCAATACGACCAACATTCTTCTATAAAGCGCAGAGTTTGTGACAAAGGCTATTCAAGTATGCATGAAAGGGTTAGGGTTTTCGACCGTTTTCGACCATTTTTCGTAAGGGGTCGACGCAGGAGGGTCGATGCGCGAACGCTTCTTAGATTCATATATTTGGTTTATTGGAATTATTTTTAAGTGCCATTTATGGATAGTGGTTGTATTTATATTGGATAAAGTGATATATTGTATGCGTTTATAGTTTGTTTCCGGTTCGGACGATTTTCGGGACATTTGAAATTATCCAGGTCAGGTAAGCTTTGTGGGCGTCACACACTGCACTGTATTATATTGTATCGTAAATTTCGACAATTGATTTTCGCGCCTTTTTGGGGTGTGCCAATCATGGCGGCCTCGGCGCCAGAACTGAGTGTACCAGAAGATGTGACTATGAATGATAGTGTACGTATGGATGAGGATGAAGATGATGAGAATGATCCATTTCAAGTGGTGCGGCCTAAAAACCATAGGCCTAAATCCGCGACACGTAGAAGGAAAGGGACCACTGGTCAGTACATAGAAAATATTTCAAGGACAACATATTATAATTCCACAGACATGACAGACTCAGACAACTCTTCGAATCAAAAACCAAAGCAAACTCAACCACCTCAATCTGACTTGAAAATATTGTTCGTTTATACAGACCCAAGCAGAAATCTCACAAAGGTTAATCCCATAGCTATAGCTAAATCCATTAAAGAATGTGTAGGGCAATCCCAAATTGATTTTGTTAAGATCGTTAGGGACGGGATTCTTGTCAAATGTTTCAATATCAAGCAAGTACAAGCCCTAAAACAAGTGCAGAAAATTGGCACTATCCCAGTAAAAATTCGGGAACGAACTTTCGGGATAAAGGGGCTGATTACTGGGGTCCCAATCGAGGTCACGGACGATGAACTGAAGGAAGAGTTAAAATCACAGAAAGTCGTAGGCGTCCAACGCATGAAAAAGATCAACAAACAAGACCGCGTCGAGACACCAACCCAAAACGTAATAATCACATTCAACTCAGACACTCTACCAGAAAGGGTAAATTTTTGTTTTTTGATTTTCAAAGTGAGGACATACATACCACAAGTTATTAGATGTTTTAAATGTCAAAATTTCGGCCACGGAATCTCTCAATGTAGAGCTAAAGAACGTTGTGTAAGATGTGGAGAGGAACATTCTTTTGATAATTGTACAAAAAAAGAAAACCCCAAATGTGTCAATTGTGGTGGACCCGACTCAGCTGCATACAATGGATGCAAAGAAGCAAAAAAAGCAAAAGAAATTCAAACACTGAAAGTAACCCAGAAGATAACTTATGCCCAGGCAATCAAAACCTGGAACATCAATCAATCCCAACCAAAACCAACCACACAACAAGTACTCAAAACACCCCCATTAGTAGAATTGATTAAAACGCAAGAACAACCCAGCACATCGCATCAAAAAGAAGGGATTACTCTCACAGTGCCCAAACAATCACATCCCCAAGAATATGTAACACAACCAACCAAAATACAAGCACCCACCACTTCAAAAACAAAGGTCCTTGAATCATCACACACAGAACAGATTAAAAGAGACACTCTAGATATATTAGAAAGTGGTAGTATTTTAGCTATTGTTAGCGACGAGCTACTCATTCGGTCGATCGCTCATTTAATTAGAAGTCTCTGTGTTGGAAGAGCGGAGAGGGACATTTTTATTCTTGTTAAAACAGCCGCTGAAAGGCTTATGCAAGTTAATGTTTAAATATATTGTTTTAAATATGATTAAAACAACAATGTTGTTTCAAGTTACTCTACTCATGTACGCGTTGACCATTCTCCAATGGAACGCTCAAGGTTTTAATAATCATGGTAGAGAGCTTGCTCAATATTTACAAATTACTGATCAATTATTTCATGTGTTGTGTATACAAGAAACTTGGTTTCACCCTGACAATGAAATGATTCTCCCGGGATATGACTGTTTCTCAAGACATAGAGAAAACCAAACCCGAGGTGGTTGTGCAATTTATATTCATAATTCTCTGTATTATGAACAACCTATAGATGATGGTGATTATGAAATTCAACACGTAAGATTACGTGTTGGGGGAGAATCATTATCTATAGTGAATTTTTATAATCCATGCCAGAAATTGAATGATAATATTTTGAAATGTTTGCTTGTAAATATAGACAAAAATTAAAAATGTTTGATATTAGGAGATTTTAATTCTCATAATATCTTGTTGGGTAGTAAAAGAAATGATTGTAATGGAAAAATAGTAGATCAGTTTGTAATGGACCATGATTTAATTCTTCTTAATGATGGAATGGGAACTAGAATAGACCCACATTCAGGAAAACTTTCAAGTTTGGATTTAAGTTTTGTCTCCCCAAACTTGGGAAGTAGATGTTTATGGGAGGTTACTCCTAACACTTTTGGAAGTGACCATTTTTGTATTATAATTCATGTGCAATCAGATCAACCCGAGAGGCCTGATTTGGACAACCCCCCAGTTTCTGGTCTTAAAGGACAAGATGATGAAGATCATTGGTCCTTTAAAAATATGAATTGGGCAACTTTTGCAGGCAAATGTGAGGAAATATTATGTGCAGAATTAATTGTACAAAATGACGTCCAAAAGACATATGAAATGTTTATGAAATATTTAAAAAAAGCAATAATAGAGACTTTGCCTGTAAATAAAACAAAGAAAAAATATGAATCGGTCTTTTGGTGGACTTTAGACTGCACACAAGCTATTAAAGAAAGAAATCGGGCCTGTAATAAATCTCGTTGTATTTCTGTTGAAAGTTTGGATGATTATTTAAAAAAGAAAGGACAAGCCCAGAAAATGTTACGAAATGCGGAACGAAAATATTGGAAGGGTTTTTGTCAAAAGATGGATCGTCAGAATCTAAGATTTGGACTTGCATAAAAAAATTGAATGGTGTTAAAGTTACCTCCCCTAAAAATTTGCCAATACTTGTTCAAGAAGATAAACAATTTGTAACTGACCAGGAAAAGGCCGATGCTTTAGGGAAATATTTCCAGACATCTAGTCAAAATATTTTGAATAAACAAATATTGCCCACATTACAAAATGACGGTTTGACTAATGTTTTGGATACAGACTTTACTATTCAAGAGTTAAGTAAAGCTTTAGACAATTGTAAGCAATTGGCCCCTGGTCAGGACAAAATTCCATATGTAGTCTATAAACATTTGTCTGCCACAAGTAAGTTATTGTTTTTGAAGGTTTTGAATATTTGTTGGAATTCTGAAGTTATTCCTAAACAATTGAAGCACTCTATAATTGTTCCTATACGGAAACAAGGTAAACAATCACAAGAATTGTCTTCCTATCGACCAATAGCTTTAATGTCGTGCATGAGTAAGATATTGGAAAAAATGATAAAGGAAAGACTATATTGGTTTGTTGAAAAACACAATATTTTGCCTCCTTTTATGAGTGGTTTTCGAAAAGGACGCAATATAGTGGACAATATAGTTGAATTAGAAATTTCTATACAAACAAATTTAAATACAGGACTTCATACTTTAGCCTTGTTTCTAGATATAGAACAGGCGTATGATAAATTATGGATTGAAGGATTGATGTTTAAATTAGCACAAATTGGAATAAGAGGAAAAATGTATACTTTTTTAGAACATTATCTTGAAAATCGCACCTTTCAGGTAAAAGTGGGACAAACAAAGTCACAAATATATGAACAATGTAATGGGCTTCCACAGGGAAGTGCTTTAAGCCCGCTGTTATTTAATATTATGATGAAAGATATCCCTGTCGTCCCCGGAATACAAATATCTTTGTATGCAGATGACTGCGCTGTTTGGATTTCAGGGATGAATTTATTTGATATGACAGAACAACTACAGAATTATATTGGAATATTACAAAATTGGTTCCATAAATGGAGATTTAAGTTATCAGTACACAAAACAGTTCCTGTCTTGTTTACTAGAAGTATACATGTAGAATATCCTATTTTGAAAATAAATGATGAAGATTTAATGTTTAAAGAAAGTCAACGATTTTTAGGAATTATATTTGATAAACACCTTACTTGGCAAAAACATATTGAGAATATAGTACTAAGATGTAAAAGGAAATTAAATATACTTAGAACTTTAACAAACACGGAATGGGGAAGCTCATCGAAATCTCTCTTAATGGTATACAGAGCAATGATACGACCTCTTTTGGATTATGGATGTGAGGCATATAATAGCGCCTCTGACACGGTCAAAAAACCTCTTAACTCAATTCAATTTCAAGCACTTCGGATATGTGCCGGTGCACTCCCTTCAACGCCATTAGCATCTTTGCAAGTTGAAATGGGAGAAATGCCTCTGGACATTAGAAGAAATTTTATGACAGAAAAATATTAATTTAGTTTGCAGAGACACTTAGATCACCCATTGTTAAAAGTTTTTCGGCCAGATTGGCAAGTGAAATTAATTATGAAATGTAAAGCAGGAAACAGACCTTTTGCATGCAGAATAAGTAATATCGATAGTGTCTCTGTTGAACCTTTTTTTGTCATCTCCACTACCTCCGTGGCTTCTTAGCCCAGCACACATATCTATTGAATTGAGTCAAGAATTCACAAAGGATAACAACCAAGCCTACCTTCAACAAAAAAAGTATTGAATTAATTCAAAAGAAATGGTCAGCACAATTGCACATATTCACGGATGGTTCAAAGGCACCCGGTTCAGGGAGATGCTCAGCGGCTTTTTATGTACCGGCCTTTTCATACTCACAGTCGAAAAGACTTACATATTTTACATCATTATAGAGCAGAATTGGCAGCAATCGCTTTAGCTCTGGATTGGTTACAGTCTGTTGAAGTGTATGTTGAAGTGGTAATCTTTTCAGATTCTTAGAGCTCACTCATGGCGTTACAAAATAATAACATTTCAGAATCATTTGTATTAGAGATTGTGAGTATTCTTACAAATTTAGATAAGACAGGTAAAGATATCTTTTTTGAATGGATACCGAGTCACTGCGGAGTAAATGGAAATGAAATGGTGGATTACTATGCAAAACAAGCATTATATAAAGATATTGAAATATGTAATGGTCTTGCTCTTTCAGAATTAAAGACAATTTTAAATGAACGAGCCGTAAATACATGGCAACGTCGATGGGAAGATTCTAATTATTTTTAAAAAGAAATACAGCCATTTGTTAAACAACAGGTTTTGTGTAATTTAAATAGACAATCTGAAAAGATTTTCAGAAGACTACGTTTGGGAATTTTAGGCCTTCATTTTGATTTATATAAACTTGGGATTCACCCCACAGGGAAATGTGATTTTTGCTCTTCGTTAGAAACGGTCACTCATTATTTTATGGAGTGTCGTAGATATTTGATTGAACGAGCAATGATGTTCGTTGAAATTAATATTTTTGAAAATGATATGAAAATGATTCTAAAATCCACAGATATACATGTTCAAGCGGCTATTGTCCGTTTTGTACAAAGGACAAAACGATTCGCTATACAGCAAACTTTCGTGTAAGCATAATATTAGTTTTATGTTTCTGTAAAATATTATAATATACACTGTAATGGTCTGTTTGTCTTTGGTTCGTTTTTTGTCATACCAATTTATTATTATTATTATTATTATTATGTTTGCACCCACTGCACTGCACGTTATTAAGTGTGAGCCCACAATGCTTTACTTGATAAAAACCTGACTTGGATGAGGCCGAGAGCATTTTGTGTTTGTTTCCTTGTGTAAGGCTAACGCCCCCCTCTCTATGCCAGAGTGACCTAGGTGTATGTCGCCTTCTCTGATCCTCGACAGTATTATGCGAGTGAACAGAGGGGTGCGTACCCCGAAAGCCTAAGAAACGTACTTTGAGGGCTGGTAAGACGGCATCATGTGACAGGGGAGGGATCAGTGTTGCTAATTACATTTGGACAGTGGTGCGATCGCCCAATTGTATGTATTCTCAAGCCATGGAGATTATTTAGGATATCTAGATGTAGCTCCTGGCCATGCCTCGATAATTCTTTTATGCCTTGAAGATTTGTCCAAAAAAACCTATTATTTATATTATGTGTGAAAAAAAAAAGAGAAAATAGACAAAATAAATGCATACTTGTATATATAAATATTGATGATATAAATACATAGAAATTTAATTTTAAATTAAAAAAAATGTATGGTAGTTGGCGACAATAGTCACCATTGACTAATCGCCATAAAAAT
Organism: Echinarachnius parma; assembly: GCA_037951105.1. Taxonomy (NCBI): domain Eukaryota; kingdom Metazoa; phylum Echinodermata; class Echinoidea; order Clypeasteroida; family Echinarachniidae; genus Echinarachnius; species Echinarachnius parma. The sequence goes on from JBAMJV010005369.1 coordinate 63,348, forward strand.
TAAATAACAACAACAACACAAAGTGCGTGTACCTCTGCCACATTCACACAATGCACAGACTGACTGCGCACGGCATAATGATGCTGTGCAGTGTGATTTTAACGCATACATACATGCAATTAAGTTATGTACAGTAATGCAGTCATAATCTTCTACTAAATTAAGCTCTGCAGTGCCAGCATGGATTAGCAAGAATAGTTACTATGATACTGTCTTCATTTTAATCGTTAAGATATTTGAATTGAGTTGAGGGATTCTGCTGGTTAAAATTAGAAACATTAGAAAATAAAAAACAAAACAAAGCACGGTCTACTCGCTTTTATATGACTCTAGACTATAAACCTATAGTCCTAGTCCTAAATATGACTAGTCATCATGCAGAAATAAAGTAGAGGCATATTTAGCCTAAATATCAGGCCAGGCCGGCAATTACGGCAGCTGCTGCTGACACGCCGGTCTGGAACATGTATTTTGATCGATAGCGCCTAAAATTACGTTAAAGGGGTAGTTTAGTTTTGGTAGAGAGGGCGCTGCACATCGCAATTTTTTTGTGAGATAATGAAAAACTGAGTGTCGAATTTGAGAGAACATGCAATTTAAATGGCAGAATAAACTTTATTGGGTCAAAATCGGTCCAGAAACGGCTGAAATATCAATAAATATATTTAATCTTATAATTATTTGGGGCCCAAATAATTAGATGATTTTTTCAAAAAATTACAAAATGCTTACACTTTTTCAAAAATTTTCAAAAGCGTTTGTTAAATAGTTGTTGATGATCTATCTACTTAATCATTATTTCAATAGAACATCACATGCATTATTTTGTATGAAAAATGGTTGAAACCAATGCCTTTTTAGAAAGCGCCCTCTTGTGTTTTAATGGCTCTTTTTGAATGATAAGAGGCTTTTTACTTAGTCGTTTGTAATTTTGTATACCTTTCGAGCATGGTGGAGTAATAACTATTAGTTTATAATGTTACTGTCCAGGTTTGGTTACTAAAGTTCAGCCTTACCAAAACTGTACTACCCCTTTAAGCAAGAATAGGCATGATTGAATAATTTGGACCATATTATAGGCCCTAGCCTAAGGCTAAGTTAGTATCTTGGAATTTGCTTACAATGACAAAATGCAGCATGATCATCAAGTTTGTTATAATCATGTCATAACCAATCACTTTTGCTTTATTATCACTAACATTCATATTTATGATTTTTTTGTAGATACTGCGTTTTTCCTTGGGGATATTTTTCTTGCACCGCTTTGCGAGTTATTCCATTTAAAGTAACTTTATATATTTGCTCAGAGAGGGCATTCTGTATCTATTTAAAGTTGTATTCTCCTAGTAATGTAAGTAAACTTTTATATCGAATGTAAAAACAAATATGTGTGCTTGGTTAATCACTAACACTTACGCTTCTTATTTCATCTCATCGAGGAAATGCGGCCTGATAAGCCCCCTTTTAAAAAAATGTGACTCGTCTAGAGAGGGCGCTTTTTTAATTAATTAAACTTGTTTTCCCTTTAAAGTATGTTAACTTACATAAATATTATATGCCGAAACATGTTCAATTGTTTTATCCAAAACGTAAGGCATAATTCATCACCCTCCAAATTGTATGTAGATACTGCGTTTTTCCTTGGGGAAATCGATCACGAACCGTTTTGGGAGCATGTAACATGCATTATTCCATATTTAGAGTAACTTAAGACTTGATAAGAGAGGGCGCTCTTTATCATTTCAAAGTTTTGTTTTAACTTTAACTTATACACTTTCATAACAAATGTATAAACAATCATTTTTGCGTGGTTAATACAATTCATGCTTCGTATTTCCTTTCATTGCGGAAATATGGGCCAATAAGTCCCTTTTTTAAGAAAAGTGTGACTCGACTAGAGAGGGCGCTTTTTAATTAATCAAACTTTTTTCCCTTTAAAGTATGTTAATAGTACATACAGAATATATGCCGAAACATTTTCGATTGGTTTATCCATAACGTAAGGCATAATTCAACACCCTCCGAATTTCTATGTAGATACTGCTTTTTTCCTTGGGGAAATCGGTCGAGAACTAGGGATTTTCCCAAAGTATCTACATTTTCATGAAAATCTCAAAATTAAACGAAAAATTCAATTGTTCATGTATGAAGAAAAATAGACACCTATATAGCCTTTAATCACACTCTGAAGTTATCTTCACAAGTTTATTATTTCCGAGCGGCTGTGGCAAAAACACAAAAGGTTCAATATCTCAGTTTCTAGAAAACGCTGAATCGTGTAGATACTGCCCTTTTTCCTTGGGACGGCAGCCTTATTATGAGTCAACAATTACTTCAATTAACAGGGTACGTTGATGGATGTATTAGGATTGCAAACTATGTGAACAAACGACATTGGTCCTGTATATTTGCGTTGCGCGCGCAATAACGCACGCGCCGACGTGCACGCGCGGACATTTTTGAAACGCCCTAAATTGTCTGAAACATATATTAAATTACTCGGGTTAGGGTTTTGAAATTTTGTTGAAATTTTTGTAATTTGACGGATGTGTACGCGCTCGTCTCCGCGTGAGCTTAAAAGATGATGATTAACCTGATTAATATTGATGCGAAATATGAATTAGAATTGATATTGCTTGACTGAGATATGATGATTATTGAAATTTGACAAAATGGCGTCCTGATGACGTCAAAGTAATGTGGCGAGATTGAAGTGATTTTCTTGCACTAAGTCAGATAATGATATGTCATGTGAAATTTCATTACGATTGATTCATCTGTTTTTGAGATATGCGACGAACAAAATCGGAAGAATAATAAATAAATACAAATTCGAACAAAATCAATAGGTGATACGTATGATACGTATCACCTAATAAATACAAATTCGAACAAAATCAATAGGTGATGAAATCTTAAAAGTCATCAAATCAATGTCCAACTCCTCATGCGAGCTCGACCCTCTACCGACTTCATTGCTGAAAAAGTGTACTTCCACCCTACTACCTAGTCTGACGCAACTGGTGAACACAAGCCTTCAAACAGGAGTAGTTCCTGACGACATGAAGCAGGCCGTTGTAGTCCCTAGGTTGAAAAACAGCAGTCTCCCCCACGAAGAACTTAGCAGCTACCGCCCTATTTCGAATCTAAGTTTTATATAAAAAGCTTGTGGAGAGAGTTGCTGCTCATCAAATAAAAAACTACCTGACGATGCATGATCTGATGCCGAAGACCCAGTCTGCCTATAGAGCAAATCATTCAGTAGAAACCGCTCACGTGAAAGTCCACAACGACCTACTGGTACCTTTTGATGCTCGCAAGGAAGCTGTTCTTGTACTGCTCGATTACAGCGCAGCATTCGACACGATCGATCACCAGACACTTCTTCGTAGGTTAACAGAAAGGTATGGCTTCAGATGAACGGTCCACAAATGGTTTTCTTCATACCTTGCAGACAGAAGTCATGTCGTCAAGATAAACAATGCATCGTCTAGGGAGTATCGAGACACGTGCGGGATCCCCCAAGGATCAGTGTTTGGGCCACTCACATACACACTATATAGTGCTCCTATACACGACATCGTGACTGCGCATGGTCTTCACACGATGATGTATGCTGACGACACGCAGATATATGTAGCGTTCGAGCAAAGTGAGAGAGCTCAATCACTTGAACATTTGAATGCCTGCCTTGCTGATATCAAAGTGTGGTCAGCTCGAAACATGCTGACTCTCAACGATGCGAAAACGGAAATGATTCATAATAGTAATAATAAACGTTTCTTGTATAGCGCATATCACGCCTAGAATAAGGTCTCTATGCGCATAAGAAGGAAGCATGAAAGGATAAGTACAGAGATAGGTAAGAGATGGAAAATAGGAAAGAAGTCTAACACAAGTGACAGTAAAATAATAATAGAATTAAAAATGAATTTATATACGTATATTACTTCAAAAATAAGTGAGTTTTTAAACTAGTCCTGAACTTATCAATAGTCTAATTGTTTTATACTTTCAGGGAGAGTGTTCCATAGTGTTGCTGCTGCAAATGCAAATGTACGTGCCCCATGAGATAATGTATTAAATATTGGACAAAGTAAGAGGGACTTACTCTGGGAGCGCAGATTCCTAGCAGGACGATATACTGTTAATAAACTTTTAAGGTATTCGGGGCCCTGACCTTGCAAGGACAAGTATGCTAAAGAAAGAATTTTATATTGAATCCGAAATTTCACAGGGAGCCAATGTAACTCTTGCAAGATTGGAGTTACATGCTCATGTTTTTTGGCTCGCACAACCAATCTTGCAGCTGAATTTTGAATTCTTTGCAACTTGCTGATTTGCAGGTCTGGGAGCCCATACAACACACTATTACAATAATCAATTCGTGACATCACGTGTGCATGAACCAATCTCTCGGTGGTTCAAGATTTCGGCAACCACCACAACCTCTCCAGATCACACTTGGTGACTCGGAAGTTACACCTTCCCCTTCAGCAAGAAATCTTGGAGCTGTAATGGACCACAACCTTACAATGAAAGATCATATCAGCCTAGTGTGCAGATCGGCGATGGTGGCTATTCGACAGATTTGGACAAATACGCCAATATCTCACCACCCCAGCCACGCTCACTTTAGTTCATGCATTCATCACTAGTAGACTAGATAACAATAGCAGCCTCCTGCACGGACTTCCTCAAACACTACTTAATCAACTTCAAAGAATCCAAAATACCGCCGCCAGGATCATCCAGAGGGTTCCCCGACAACACAGCGTATCCCACACACTTCGTCTGCTACACTGGTTATCAATAGAAAAGCGCATTGTATTCAAAATCCTTCTTCTTACATATAAAGCACTACACGGTAACGCCCCAGTCTACGTCAAGGACATGATTCTACCCTACCAACCAGTCCGCACTCTTCGCTCATCTGACCAGCATCTCCTCCATATTCCCAAAGTCTTCACCCAGAACTATGGAGGTAGATCTTTCGCCATGGCTGCACCTCAACTCTGGAACACACTACCGCTCAACATTAGAACTGCACCCTCCGTAGATAGTTTTAAATCAGCACTTAAGACATATTATCTGTTTAGTTCTCAAATGTAATACATGTATAAATGTTTGTATGCATGTACGTATGTGTAATTTTGTAAATAATAGTGCATGTTAACAGTAGGGTTAATTTATTTGCTAATTGACAATATTATTGTTAGGTCTTTGTAATCATAGTAATTGGAATTGTAACTGTAGAATTGTATGTTTAAATAATATAAAGCGCTTAGAGAACTATTCCAGTTATTAAGCGCTATATAAATAGCAAATTATTATTTATTATTATACGTATAATATACGTATAACCTAATACAAATCTTGACGAAATCAATAGGTTATACGTATGATATACGTATAACCTAATAAATACAATTTGAACAAACTCAATAGGTGATACGTATGATATACGTATCACCTAATAATACAAACTCAATACAACGTATGCTATACGTATCACCTAATAATTGTAAATTGGTATGTAGCGAATTATAATAGTTAAGTCTAAAATCGTCCGAAACATTATTTCCTTGACTTTAGCCGAGCAGCCTTATTCAACCACCCAAGTATTTGAAGGAATACATGCCTAGTACCTATTTACCACACCTAGGGTTGAGAGCAGCGAATATGGATAAAGTGTCTTGGTAAAGGACACACGTGCCGCGGCAGGGAGTCGAACCTACGAAATACGTATAAAAATAGACGAAAGCCCAAACCAATATACCTCAACACTACCATTTTATTGAAACAAACTTTGTGAATTCTAGCCGTAATCTCTGGTCTGTATTAATTAAATACGCTTCTCATCATGCAACTCCTGCGTCATTGGTGTTCCCAATGTTAACAAATTTTCAACGTGGAACACAAACATTTATAGTTTAAGAGACCGGTTATATAGATTATGTTTAGTAAGGAGCATTATTTACCCCATGAACAACGCACTCCTGCATCTTCATTATGTCCACAGTCGTTCACTCTAAGACCAGCGTTGGTACAATATGCAATGTTGGATTCATTTCCGATACACTGCACGTCGTGCAGGATGATGTCACCTGTGCCTTGTCCGAATCCGGCAGATGATACTGCAGCTCCCGTAGCACTCAGACCAAGACTGCTGCAGACAACGCCAGCATCAGTATCATCCCAGGAGTCATCGCAGACAGTTCCCCAGGCTCCTTTGTAATAGACCTCAACACGACCTTCAATGCTGCTAGTACCATTCACGAGTCGAGTTTCAAGCTCTGTTTTGTTTTAATATTAAAAAGCATTGATAGCATGTCTAAATGTAATGCAAACGAGGGGCATTATCCTTAATGTGACATCAACAAGAACGTAACAGAGTGGGATTACATTTGTAGTCTAGAGAGATATACAAATGGTTGTACTTGAACAAACGAATTGTGAAGACTTCTTGGCTGGTATTAAAATAGGATTTGCCACTTGAAAAATAGTTTAAAATGCCCACAGTTTAATATGTGCCTAACTGTCGTCTCTCGTGTCGAAAGTAGAACATCTATTAAAACGTGAAAGTACAATAGATACAAATTGTGTTACAAAGTTAAATTATATAATTAATTTCCATTCATAGAATCTGTATTATGTCGTTTTACTAGCTGAATTCCTAAACAAAAAAGGAGATAAACGTTCATCATTACATAAAATCGTTCTATTTTTTAACAATAATGATAATAATACTAACTTCGGTTAGAATTCGTAACTTTGACGAATTAAGGTGATACGTAGCGATATAGGTTATGATAAATATAAAAAACAATTACTAAATCATCATAAATCAATATCAGATAACCCCCCCCCCCCCCACCCCTGAAAAAAAGAAAAAGAAGAAAAAAGAAAGGAAAACAATACTGCCTTTTTTCCTTGGGACGGCAGCCTTATTATGAGTCAACAATTACTTCAATTAATATGGTGTGTTGATGGATGTATTAGGATTGCAAACTATGTGAACAAACGACATTGGTCTTGTATATTTGCGTTGCGCGCGCAATAACGCACGCGCCGACGTGCACGCGCGGACATTTTTGTAACGCCCTAAATTGTCTGAAACATATAGTAAATTACTCGGGTTAGGGTTTTGAAATTTTGTTGAAATTTTTGTAATTTGACGGATGTGTACGCGCTCGTCTCCGAGTGTAAGCGCATGCGCATGAGCTTAAAAGATGATGATTAACCTGATTAATATTGATGCGAAATCTGAATTAGAATTGATATTACTTGACTGAGATATGATGATTATTGAAATTTGACAAAATGGCGTCCTGATGACGTCAAAGTAATGTGGCGAGATTGAAGTGATTTTCTTGCACTAAGTCAGATAATGATATGTCATGTGAAATTTCATAACGATTGATTCATCTGTTTTTGAGATATGCGACTACCCGAATCTAAGTTTTATAACAAAGCTTGTGGAGAGAGTTGCTGCTCATCAAATAAAAAAATACCTGACGATGCATGATCTGATGCCGAAGACCCAGTCTGCCTATAAAGCAAATCATTCAGTGGAAACCGCTCTCGTGAAAGTCCACAACGACCTACTGGTAGCTTTGGATGCTCGCAAGGAAGCTGTTCTTGTACTGCTCGATTACAGCGCAGCATTCGACACGATCGATCACCAGACACTTCTTCGTAGGTTAACAGAAAGGTATGGCTTCAGAGGAACGGTCCACAAATGGTTTTCTTCATACCTTGCAGACAGAAGTCATGTCGTCAAGATAAACAGTGCATCGTCTAGGGAGTATCGAGACACGTGCGGGATCCCCCAAGGATCAGTGTTTGGGCCATTCACATACACACTATATAGTGCTCCTATACACGACATCGTGACTGCGCATGGTCTTCACATGATGATGTATGCTGACGACACGCAGATCTATGTAGCGTTCGAGCAAATTGAGAGAGCTCAATCACGATATCAAAGTGTGGTCAGCTCGAAACATGCTGACTCTCAACGATGCGAAAACGGAAATGATTCATTTCTCCTCAAGATTTCGGCAACCACCACAACCTCTCCAGATCACACTTGGTGACTCGGAAGTTACACCTTCCCCTTCAATAAGAAATCTTGGAGCTGTAATGGACCACAACCTTACAATGAAAGATCATATCAGCCTAGTGTGCAGATCGGCGATGGTGGCTATTCGACAGATTTGGACAAATTCGCCAATATCTCACCACCCCAGCCACGCTCACTTTAGTTCATGCATTCATCACTAGTAGACTAGATAACAATAACAGCCTCCTGCACGGACTTCCTCAAACACTACTTAATCAACTTCAAAGAATCCAAAATACCGCCGCCAGGATCATCCAGAGGGTTCCCCGACAACACAGCGTATCCCACACACTTCGTCTGATACACTGGTTACCAATAGAAAAGCGCATTGTATTCAAAATCCTTCTTCTTACATATAAAGCACTACACGGTAACGCCCCAGTCTACGTCAAGGACATGATTCTACCCTACCAACCAGTCCGCACTCTTCGCTCATCTGACCAGCATCTCCTCCATATTCCCAAATCTTCACCCAGAACTATGGAGGTAGATCTTTCGCCATGGCTGCACCTCAACTCTGGAACACACTACCGCTCAACATTAGAACTGCACCCTCCGTAGATAGTTTTAAATCAGCACTTAAGACATATCTGTTTAGTTCTCAAATGTAATACATGTATAAATGTTTGTATGCATGTACGTATGTGTAATTTTGTAAATAATAGTGCATGTTAACAGTAGGGTTAATTTATTTGCTAATTGACAATATTATTGTTAGGTCTTTGTAATCATAGTAATTGGAATTGTAACTGTAGAATTGTATGTTTAAATAATGTAAAGCGCTTAGAGAACTATCCAGTTATTAAGCGCTATATAAATAGCAAATTATTATTTATTATTATACGTATGATATACGTATAAGCTAATACAAATCTTGACGAAATCAATAGGTTATACGTATGATATACGTATAACCTAATAAATACAATTTGAACAAACTCAATAGGTGATACGTATGATATACGTATCACCTAATAATACAAACTCAATACAACGTATGATATACGTATCACCAAATAATTGTAAATTGGTATGTATCGAATTATAATAGTTAAGTCTAAAATCGTCCGAAACATTATTTCCTTGACTTTAGCCGAGCAGCCTTATTCAACCACCCAAGTATTTGAAGGAATACATGCCAAGTACCTATTTACCACACCTAGGGTTGAGAGCAGCGAATATGGATAAAGTGTCTTGGTAAAGGACACACGTGCCGCGGCAGGGAATCGAACCTACGACATACGTATAAAAATAGACGAAAGCCCAAACCAATATACCTCAACACTACCATTTTATTGAAACAACCTTTGTGAATTCTAGCCGTAATCTGTGGTCTGTATTAATTAAATACGCTTCTCATCATGCAACTCCTGCGTCATTGGTGTTCCCAATGTCAACAAATTTTCAATGTGGAACACAAACATGTATAGTTTAAGAGACCGGTTATATAGATTATGTTTAGTAAGGAGCATTATTTACCCCATGAACAACGCACTCCTGCATCTTCATTATGTCCACAGTCGTTCACTCTAAGACCAGCGTTGGTACAAGATGCAATGTTGGATTCATTTCCGATACACTGCACGTCGTCCAGGATGATGTCACCTGTGCCTTGTCCGAATCCGGCAGATGATACTGCAGCTCCCGTAGCACTCAGACCAAGACTGCTGCAGACAACGCCAGCATCAGTATCATCCCAGGAGTCATCGCAGACAGTTCCCCAGGCTCCTTTGTAATAGACCTCAACACGACCTTCAATGCTGCTAGTACCATTCACGAGTCGAGTTTCAAGCTCTGTTTTGTTTTAATATTAAAAAGCATTGATAGCATGTCTAAATGTAATGCAAACGAGGGGCATTATCCTTAATATGACATCAACAAGAACGTAAGAGAGTGGGATTACATTTGTAGTCTAGAGAGATAATACAAATGGTTGTACTTGAACAAACGAATTGTGAAGACTTCTTGGCTGGTATTAAAATAGGATTTTCCACTTGAACAATGGTTTAAAATGCCCACAGTTTACTATGTGCCTGACTGTCGTCTCTCGTGTCGAAAGTAGAAAATCTATTAAAACGTGAAAGTACAATCGATACAAATTGTGTTACAAAGTTAAATTATATAATTAATTTCCATTCATAGAATCTGTATTATGTCGTTTTACTAGCTGAATTCCTAAACAAAAAAAGAGAGATAAACGTTCATCATTACGTAAAATCGTTGTATTTTTTAACAATAATGATAATAATAATAACTTCGGTTTGAATTCGTTACTTTGACGAATTAAGGTGATACGTAGCGATATAGGTTATGATAAATATAAAAAATAATTACTAAATCATCATAAATTAATATCAGATAACCCCCCCCCCCCCCCCCCCCCCCTCACCCCTGAAAAAAAAGAAAAAGAAGAAAAAAGAAAGGAAAACAATTACTGCCTTGGATTCGAACCCACGGACATCAATCAAGACAGTTAGATTTTGAGTCACAGATTCGTACCACGACATCAACCCTTATACACTTGACATATGGAGAAAAAATATGATATATGAGTAAACGATTGCATCGTGCATTTGCAAATACAAGATGTAATGTTGATGCGCAGCAGTTTATCTACCGTCTTTACTAAGTACCTACAAATATGATTTTTTAAAATTATTTTTGGATAGCAGACCGCCAATATTTGGCAAGGAATATGTTGTTTGAAGTTGGAAATGGATGTAAAATCCTATAACTTGTACAATGTGCGAAAAACATGTGTGTTTTGTGACATTTTGTGACAAGCATAGAGATATTTGAATTAGAGTCTACCGTTAGATGGCGCTCGTCCACTTCAAGCCATGATGCGTTGCTTGAAAAAATTGAAATGAAAAATAAATAATGTATTTTAATGTTTTAGCTATGAAAATTCATTCGACTGATTCGAGGGATATTATAATTTGAATTTCAATGACTGATTATATGTCTGGGCTTTATCAAACTAGCAATTCTCATCTTCTTTCCTGAACGGAAAGATTTATTGCTCTTTGCTTACAAACTTCTCATTATAACTGCTATATAAAGGTTTTATTCCAAGCCTGTAATTTGTGATCTTGCCGTGTGGGGCGCAATTCCACTCCAAACCACGGTGCATTGCTTGATAATTGTAAATACAAAATAACTAATGTATTTTAATGCTTTAGCGCTGAAAATTGGTTCGACTGACTTATGTGGATATTATAATATCATGATTTTCAATGACTAATAATTTATCTGGGCCAGCACTAAATTGATAATTCCTCATCTTCTTTCCAGGAATGCAAACCTGTGTAAAAACGACATGTTTCTTATTCATTTGCGTTACGCGCGCAAATACGCGCGGCGGACTAATCACAATTGTAAAGAGACCCACCATAGTCCCTAAATTCCTATTGTTGGGAGAAAATCGATGGAGAATGAGCGAGAATGTCCGAAGTCCGCTGTGATCGATTTAAAAATAGATTAAAATCTGTTAAAATTCGCACTTTCAACTTTAACCCTCAATATGATGACGTCATAACATTTTCCTGGCATACATGAGGTATGAATTCGTATCTGGTTCCATGACATATGCTCCGCCGACATATGCTCCGCCGACATTTGCTCCTAAAAATGCGACAAATGCTCCGCGACAAATGCTCCGCGATATTTGCTCCGCCGACAAATGCTACGCCGACAATTGCTCCGTCGACAAATGCTCCGCCGACATTTGCTCCGCCGACAAATGCTCCGCCGACATTTGCTCCGCCGACAATTGCTCCGCCGACAAATGCTCCGCCGACATTTGCTCCGCCGACAAATGCTCCGCCGACATTTGCTCCGCCGACAATTACTCCGAAGCTGCGACAATTGCTCCGCGACATTTGCTCCGCCGATAATTGCTCCGCGAGATTTGCTCCGCCGACATTTGCTCCGCAGACAAATGCCCAAATAATTAGATGATTTTTTTGTCAACAAATATTTTTAAAATGCTTGCACTTTTTCAAAAAATTTCAAAATCATTTTTGGAATAGTTGTTGATGATCTTTCTATCTAATCATCATTCCAATAAAACACCACATGCATAATTCTGTATGAAAATGGTTGAAACCAATGCCTTTTAAGAAAAGCGCCCTCTTGTGTTTAAATGGCTCTTTTTGAATGATAACAGGCGTTTTACTAAGTCGTTTGTAATTTTGTATACCTTTCGAGCATGGTAGAGTTATAACCATTAGTTTATCAAGTAACTGTCCAGGGTTGGTTACTAAAGTTCAGCCTTAAGTAGCAAAACTGTACTACCCCTTTAAATAAAGATCACATCGTCTAGAAGACAATCTATTCTTCACATATTAACAATAAAATTGATCACATATTGCTTTTTATGGAATATGACGTCATAGTCACTAAAGGGGTGAAGTGTCCATCTTACCTCACTGTGGAGGTAAGAGGACCCCTCAATTCCTTAGATTATTGAATTTCAATTTTCTGCTACTTCCTGCCAATCCTTCAGTTTATACGA